>JAODUE010038332.1:0-20009 GCA_027564755.1 Amblyopsis hoosieri
GACGTCATTTAGCGACTTCTAGCGACTTTTAGCACAGCCAATAGCTACTTTCCTTACTGAGGAGTTGGCAACACTGCACAGAGACAGCGATGCACTGTAGTGAAGAAGATGCGGCCAGCCGGTCGGCCCAGAATGTAGTGTAAAACATTAAACATTTAAACATGGAATGGAATGGACCGGCTCGTCCCGATGGCCAGTCCGTCCCTGATCATTGTTAGTCTGAGGGATGAGGGGCCAACTTTTAAAGTTTTGCGGTGTAGTACCTGTGTACTTTGTCTGCAGCACTCATTACCCCCACCGTAATATGTATGTTAGGACCGTAAGCAGGATGAAACCGGAAGTTGGGATACACTTCGGGAATGATTCTTTTTCGCATGTGAAAGAGGCATATCTTCTAATTCTATGGGATCACCCCCCTCCTTATTCTAAAAGTTCAATGTGGAAGCTGCTGTTCTCTCCTCTTTCTAATTCACATTTGTAGAGTCGTAGTGTTTTGCACACACACATTCTTAGCATCTAATGAGTCTCTCTGAAGTCATAATGGGAGCAACAGAGTGAGTGTTAAACATGTCAAGATGATTTTGTCTTTGAAAGCCTTTCCATGAAAACCCCACTGGCCTTGTAAGCTCTGTGATGTGCAAGCCGTGCCTTTTCTATTTTGATAATAATAAAAAAATACACAAAACTAATTTCAAGTAGAAACATTTATGCTAGCACAGTTGCGATTATACATAGCGATGCAAGCCGCTTTATGACAGCACAAATGAAAACGAGGAGTAGGTTGAACGTCAGTCCAAACAATCAACCAGATGGCCAGACTACCATTGTAATTACAGAAGTGTGCACAGCTCCAGCGCAGCCGGAATGTATAATTCATGTACAAATAAACATTCGATACAAAGACAAATTTGCACTGGCGTCAACATGGTGAAAGATTGACACAATGGGTACAAGTCTGTCCCTCGTGAGTGAGGTTCCTGACAAACTTTCCCCTGCCTTTCCAATTAGAACGGCTTTGGGATGCGGCTCTGTAGCGGATGTCACATGACATCTCACCGGCTTCCCACCTCTCCAGAGACCTGGCAGTGGGTGTAAATAAGGCTTGTTTTGGAACTTGACACCACACAGGTGTGTTGTTGGTGTCCAATTATGGTCTCAATATGTGTTTTTGTGTGTTCAATATGAAATATATATTTGGTATTGTTTTGAAATTGCAGGCTGTTAAATGTAAGAATTATTTCACAAATTAACTGATTAACATTCTTGTAGAGAATAAACCCTCTGGTCAGCTGATATTGTCACAAAATATTGTATTCATAGAATATTACTTGTACATTGAGCAATGAATAGGTTAATTACTGGCCATACTATACAATATAAGTTATAACTTAAACATATTTTGCTGAAATTTCATCTTTCGTCAAGTTAAATCATTTGTAGCTTTTAAATCCTTTCCTCAACATAACATTATGAAACATAACAATACTGATGTCTTCCTTCCCCACATATTGTCCTTACATTTTCTAGAATTCTCTTTTTAAAGGAAAACCATTGTGTCTCTCTCTCTCTCTCTCTCTCTCTCTCTCTCACCCAGTGACTTGCCAAGGTTGTGTACAGTATGTTGAGCTGCTGACTTGTCAGAGCCGACAAACTGCAGGCCTGACACTTGAACAGCAGCTGATAACCAAGTGCTTTCTGGGCAATTACAGCGTGCTTCAGGACAAACGCAGATATCTGCGCCAGGCATTGTAATGACACTCATCACAAGGAGAAGGCACAGCATAGGCGGAGGAGAAGCAGTAGCACAGGCAGATCCAATCCCCCTTTTCCTGTGTAATTACTGTGGCTTATGCCTTATCAGCTGTGATCAGATCCCCAGCTCTGCCTCCTGTGTCGAAAATGAGAAAAGAAATCGTAAAAGGAAGCGTGAGAGGACTCGCTTCTCGCTGAGATTATACTCTAGTCTGGAAACCTTGTTTGCATGAGCGTTTGCTCAGCCACTCTGAAGGGTGGACCAATCAGCGACCAGTGGGGGTGGTCAAGTGTCAACACTACAAAAAAATCTAAATCTTACTAAGTATATTTAATTTCTAGTAAAAATATCTAACTACACTAAATTTAAGACACAATTACCTAACAAGAGCTCACCTATCCAGATATAATGTCTTATTTCAAGATATTTTACCAAGCACATTTTCACTTTCACTAGCAAATATGACCTTGCATTCATAATATTTCATAATTTTATTTCACTTATTTTTGAAGAGCCTTTTTTTCCAGTAAAGTGTTTGTTTCTAAATGTATTTCCAACAATGGCGTGGGTGGTAGAGCTATAATTAACCAATACAAAAAGTTCACCAAAGGACTACATCTGACAAGATGCAACGACTGGAAACAATCCCTAAGAGACCCTACCCAGACTCTATTCACATGGTAGATTCTGGCTGACATAGGAGTTATAGTACAGGCAAGCTGGATAGTCCTCGGGCCATTACTGTGTGTTTCACCATGTTGTTTCTTATTTTATTGATTCATTAATTCTGTTAATTATATATTTTTATTTCATATGAAGGAATACTGTATATTTACTACTATATGATTGTTTTGTAAGTGATGAGATTCGGGAGAATCAATGTAAACAAAGGTAAACTATTACAATGTAAACACTACTAAAATAGTCGGTATTATGTTACATGTTGGCCAAATGATCAAAGGTAATTCATAGCACAATGTTCTATCAGACATCATTGTTCAATGATGTTTTCGTGGAACCAATTAATTCTGCCAAAGCGATTGCTCAGAACTCCAGTTTTGGTGACAACTTGGGGAATGACCACAGCTTTCAAAGTAAGGAAATGTAGAGGCAATAGTGACTCTTTAGAAAGAACTGGAATCTGCACCTGGTCTCTGTTCCCTCTAATAATGTTATTTTTTCTTCTTCTTTTAACAAGCAGTAGGAGAGGACTTGAGAAATCCTTTCACAGTGGACGGACAAATTAATTAAAGAATGTTACACTTGCACTACCAGGGGGGTTTCTTGCAAGTCCACCCAAAGATACTTGAATACTAACAAGATGGAGCACTAAAGAAAAAATATAACACTTATTAAGCGGATGTGTCACCAACAATATTTTTCTGTGGAGCCTGATCTAGGCAGTGCCCAGACAGCTAAATTTTACCATGCAATGGCTTGAAACACCTCTGTTATTCCAGTCTCTCTGGTCCACCCATACCTGAAGATGACTGTGATGCCTGTGATATGCAGTGAACAGCAGGTTTCAAACATGCAGGCCCTTGCTTTGATCATAAGAGACCCGAAAATAATTTTAATGAATGCATGAGAAGTCAATAGCCTGCATTATGATAAAACATCCAGACGTTTCTTGTATTTTTTGCTAATCTCATAAACAATGACACCATTATGCAACATGATCCATTGATCCATGATCCATTCTTGCAAAACAAACAAATTAATATTTTAATAACGTGCTCCTCAAAAAAAAACTATTTCTCAAATCTGGCTCATTTGGTGTATGATATATTTGACTGAAAGATTATTCTGCACTCATGGGTGAAGCGGATCCAGATACTCTTCAAGCGAGGAAAGGAACATATTTTGCTAGTCATTTAAGGCTAGACTTTATTTCCCCCACATTTTATGGAAGCACGTCTTATGTGGCTTGTTGATGGTGCCGATCAAATCAATGCAGCAGACTGTATCCTGCCCTCGGGCCTTAGCTTGACAGCCTCTGAGCTAGACAGCGATCAATTTACTTTGGACCACAGTCTGACCATCTCGGATAACGGATACTGCGGTCTCAGAAATGTTGGACTGGATTCCACCTTCTGACACGTCTGAAAAAACACCCTCTGTTTCAGACGTCTGTCTTCTGTCATCTGTTAGCATACAGACCCATAGAGAACACATGGGATCAGATTTTTTCTGATGTACACAGTATAACATGCTGTCTGTCTGGCTGCAGCCTTAAGGCTCAGGCATACTTTCCGCGTCTGCTGACTGTCGCGCACCTCCAGAAATTCCTCAAAAAATCCCTGTAGAAATATTGCTAATTTCAGATAAACAGAAATAGCCAACGTGAACAGCTCAAACGCTCATACGTGTTGCGCGAGGCCACGCATTTGGTATGCAGCGGACTTTACGCTGAAAGGGACTTTAAGGTCCTGCTCTTATAGCATAACTAATGCCAGACTCAAATCTCAAGGTTTTTTAATGGATATGTTACATGTTGACCTAATATGTAACAGCACACGGGTCAACAAACATTAACTGGATGTTGTCAACTATATGTTGGGTTGCCGACATAAGGCACGAGAACAACCTGAAGCAGGCTGAATAGAATATTATCAACCACCGTCTGGGGTATATTGTGGATCAAAACATTTAATTGTGCCCATTCTTATTGGTGTAGTCAAGTGTTAGCGGTTCATTGGGTTCAGAAGCCACATTTTCCCAGGTATGGAGGGTTAAATTGGCCTGGGAGGCAGACAATTTTTTTTTGTGTAATATCGTTATTACCTTCAGACGCATATACTGTACAATAATATAATGGTGTTCCACTGTCTGAATGTCAACATCTTTGCAATCTCACCGCTTTCATCATGACATTCAGAATTGTACAGTATTTACAAAGTAGAATAATATTCCACTGTGTGTATGTGTACTGTATATATCACTGAATTCTGTTTGTTGCATTAAGATAGCATAAACATACTGTGTTCTCTGTGTGTTTGTGTGTGTCTACTGATACCAAATCATATACATTATTAAGTTATGATACTGTCCTGGTTTTCCCAAATACATTTATTCTCTGTTAACATAACATACAACTTTAATTACTACACTATATTTTTCTTCAGAAATGTGTTGCAAAATAGTTACCACCACAAGTTATTTTTGAGAACACTAACACTTAAATCTAAATATAAAACACCTTAGCTACCATAGATGCTTCCTCAGAAGAGTCGCCCTACACATTGGAATTAGATATTGCTGCACCACGTTGTTTGTGTTCCTATTTACAGAACCACATCTGTGTTGAAACACCTGATTAATTTTTCAACACACACAGAGAAAGGTCAGCTAGCAGACTGTAAGGAGATATTCTGTGAATTGCTAAAATGTTTATTATCTTCTTAATCGCATAAACACCTTTAACGATTATCTTGACATCTCAATAATAAAACAATAATTGTTTTTTCTTTTCAATTGGCTAAATTGCTTAACTTAGCTGAATGGAGTCAATACTAAGAAATCTAAAGTTATAGTTACAATTACTAAAAAATAATACAATTGAAATACTACAGTAAATTAATGAATGAACATGTCCATCCAGCAATGGCAACAGAGGAAGAAGTGAGTAAAAGCAACTGTATATTAACTGTAATATAAGCATTGTCATTCTGATATTTCTATTAGAACCGACTGACCTATGTTTAACTGCTTTTCCCAGTTCTCATTTGACAGTGTGTGCTGTAGGCGTACTATAGGAGACTTTTTGGCTTCACTGGACAGCTATATTGCGGTCCACTGTGCCGACACTGTAGTAATTACTCCATTCTCTTGTTCCTTCTGTTATTAATGTAAGTGTCATTATATGGACGACTGAACAAAATATGAAAAATATCAAAATATATTGGGTTGGGGCCAGGGGTTGTACTGTATATGCCTGGGAGGAATCCACTGTTCAGACATGCAACATGTTTGCTTGCCAACAACCACCAATGCCCTATGGACAACTGTGAGAAAGCTAAAACAAAGTTTGAGTCTGTGCTTGTATGTCCCCTAGAACTGCTAGAACGACTATGCTGTATAGCACAGAAGCATCTCAGCCATTGTTCATTTCACTATTTTGCATGCAACCATTCATTCTGATGCCTTAATCCCCTTTTGTTTTAAATATGAATAAAGACATCTGCAATTTCATTGTCTTTCCCTGTCAACAAAAACAGTAATATGCATTCCAGCAACATATACAGTAGGTTGAGAAGAATGGTGAATGCTAAAGAGGTCACTTCAAGGTTTTTTGTGGTCATTCAGCGAACCTTCTAGTACAGTTTAATACTTGGCACTTGGCTCCTTTGGATATAAATCAGTTTTTTGTGTCAGTAGAGTATTATGTCAGGATATATTTCTTCCATTTCCCTGCCCCTCTATCCAAAACATTCCCACCTTTGCCCCACTCAAGGGCACGATGGGCTATTGACCATTGTATTGTGTTGTATGACCATTGTATTGTATTGTATGACCACTGTATTGTATTTAAATAATAGTTTTTAGAATACAAATGACTGGTGTATGGTGTACAGTTTATGGATTGATAATGACGCCAAGCACAAGCATAAATATCACTCCAGTGGACCTTGCTAAATGATATCTTATTATGTTAGCCCTTGGACCCGATAAATCAAACAGAGGCTGCTCAATTACTAAGTACAGTGTATAAGCTGGCTCCCTCACTCGGCTGTTAATGATTGGAAGGATTGTAAGTACAGTTCACGTCCAATCACACGCCTGCACGCACAATACAGTCCTCGCTCGGTGGTAAATTAACGGCTGTGTCTCAAAGACTCGAGAACACACTCCACACACCGTATTGAGCTTCAGCTCGGCTCGCTGTGCTTCCACACACTTCTACGTTGCCGTGCTGTGTTTCACGTCACTGCATGGGCATTATGCTGATTTGGTTTATCCCTTTGTTACCCTGCCTTTGTAGTGTGAACCACGCGGCGTGTTTACCAATGACAAATGGAGCACTCAGGTCTGCGGGGACAGCTAAGGTAATCAGGTGTGCTGACGCTCAGGCCTATACTGTAGGCTCTGGCGGCTATATGCCCAGGAGCCACCAGCAGAGAGGAGCAGCGATAAGTCTGAGTGGGCTGGCTGAGGAACAAACACAGCCACATGGGAAGCAGGATGGCGCTGTAGTGTTTTCTGCTACCTGCCCATGTGTTTTACAATGCACACACTGTACATGCCTCCCCTTGCATACATCTGGAGGATATATGAGCATTTCAGCATGCACAGAGTGTATTAGAAAATATACTTTCAGTCCAGTGTAATATATGTAGTGCTGGTTAGAGGTTTTTCAGCCATATTTCTCTCATAAAACCTTTTCCTCCCAGTATTAAAATTAATAGGTTAAATTCTAAAATTCCCTCCTAAACATTTTACTATACAAATGTAGATCAACAAGGAAACACCAACAAGGTTCTAAACTTGAAATAATGTATAGGCATACAGTATTACAATAATACAAATACATTTAAAATCAGTTCAAATAAATATTGTTTATTTCAGAATCTAGGAATCACCTGATAACCTCTTGAAGGTTCTCAACCCCCAATTAATAGAAAAATGTTTTGCCTTACACAAATCCAAAGGGTAAATATTAATTTTAAAATGGCAAGATGTGTGTGTGTGTGTCTCCACACACACTGTACAAAGGATGTTTTGTAAAAGAGAACTTTTACATTTTACATTTTTCCAGGAATTAATTTGTACTGATGCATAACTTGAGGGTTTCATAGCTTCCATTTTGTGGATCTTGAGTTTGTCATCAGGCACTTTAATCATCTGACCTTTGCTCAACTCAAACTCAATCATGCTTTCTAAAATTCTGAAATTGCTGTCATTACCTAGGCTGCATTCCTGTCAATCACTCGGATGTAAACCATTATATCTTTCCATCAATGAGCAAATGCGATGATGTTAGTATAATGTTACAGTTTTACAGTTTTTGCCAAGACTAATTAGCAGTTTGATAAGGAGGTTGCTAGACAGCTCTGAGAATAAAGGTGCTTGGATCAGCTATACTGTATATGTTTTTTTCTTCTTCTAGCAGGTGAAGTTAATCAAAAATGAACATAAGTGTGTCTACAAAAATGTCTGTATTATAAGGTTAAAGTAATTACAGTCTGACTTTTAGATTGAGTTACAAGTATCAAACCATTAAGAAACTTTGGTTCTGTTTGCTCAAGTTTCAGATATGATTTCCAACACTGTAATTCGGAAGCCAATTACCAGACAAAATTACTGTAAAGACATGTCTTTTTTTTATATAGTAATATTATTTTAGGCCCAGGTAGTCATTGAAGAGCACTGATCACTTGCTGCTACTGTGGATTTTTGCTTCATTTCGTTTTTAAGGTGGAATTATTCATCAGTGAAAGAACCATTAGCTTTTGATGAATAGTGCCTTTTTGGGATTTTGTGATTAATTGATGATCAAATCCCCCAAGGCCTCAGCACCACACTCTGAGCAGGTAATCATTTATTTTTAGACAGCTCAAGGTATACCCAGGTGGCAAAGATGGGCTCCATTTTTAAAACCTCAATATAGAGAAAATGAAGACACTCACACCGTCGAGCCACTGTGTTACAATCCTTCACTCTGCACTTTTTAACCTTCCCTTTATTAGCACTCAGATATTCTTCAAAGGCCCTCTGAAAGCAATATGCCTCCTATTGTGCATATACCGGTGATTGAAAATGCCACTTTGCAATGTATTATGTTGTAGAGACTAGTTAGAGAGGCAGCAAATGAAGACCTTGGATAATTAGCTATATTAATACGTATGAAGAAAATGTGCTTCTACTGTTGCACTTAAAATGCATATGGCTAGTATTGCTCTTAACTAGGATAAATACTGGTCTGTGGCGGAGGTGTGGGACACAATTCACGTGACTGGGTGTTGGTTGGGGACTGCTCCTTTAAGGGCAATGGATTGTGGGTAGTATGGGGATTGTTCCTTAGCATGATGCTACTGTATATGTGTTCTACTATCACAATAAAACGACTACATGAGTTGGTGTAGAAGAAGGAGAAAAGTTCCTCAATACCCACTACAGTCAATTGTTTAGTCATTATTAACTTATGCCAGTTCCCATTTATAATAATATGGATAACTTCATGTTTGAAATAGGAATATTGAGCTACCTTAAAATGTACTTCACATACATCTTACATATGTCTTTAGGTATGCACAGTTGCACACGGTTTGGTTTTATTCCCTATTTACATCACTGTGTTGACAGTACTGTTTGAGAGTGACCCACTTTAACACCACCTCAGAAAATAAATACTTAAAACAAATAGTCTGATATGCAATCCAGTTCCAGGGAAAATTGCACCACGATGCAATTGGGATATCACAGCAAATCTATCCGTGTATTCGGTTTACTGCTTTTAAGTGTTTATGTGTCTGTAGAAATATACTGCAAAACAAACCCCCGTTTTCAATTTCTGTCTCGGTGGAGACAATTATAGCGTGACAGGTCTTCATTTAACAACCGTTTACCTCATAAGGATGAAGACATGGCAGTCTAATTACTGGCGGACAACATAGGGGTTTCCACTCTGTTTTACTGCTTTTCCAATGTTGCCCTGATATACCTAACAAAGAACGAAGACCAGACCTGAAATTACAGGGATTAATGTTTCCAAGACTTAACACTTCTAATGTGTTCTCTGATGTGAGTGCCATTCTGGGAAGCCGGCAGAAAATCCACTTATGGCTTAGTTTCTCTGGCATTATTCACTCTTTGTTGCGCAACATGCTAGCTTTGTTGATGAGTGCAGGCAGACGTTGGAGTGTTGAGCATTAGTAACACAGTAACTGCTAGGCTGAGGGAAAAGGCAACAACAGACCCATGAGGCCGATATCTAGAAATGCTACAAGGTTGCTTTGCAACCCTTCATACAGCTTCGGTCCAGGGGTGTCAGCACCGAACGTCGAGGGCTTTAGTCTCACATATTTTACTTAGATCTTGTGACGTCTGAATAAATTGACTGCTCATTACTGCACTCACCTGCAAGCTTTGAAATCTTCCCTCTGTTGATCCTGAATTGTTTTTAATGAGCAAATCTTGGCGCTCAGGAGATCAGAATGATCTCACGGCTGTAGTTTTCCTTCAACAGTCATATAAGTGTGTTTACACTGACCTTTGTAATGTTTTGGAATACAGGTGGAGAAATGTAAAGTATGTGCTTCAGCATCTAGTCTATCTCAGTTTGTCTGTTAGCAGGATATCTCAAAATGTCAAAGATGGATTCTCATGAGTTTATGGAAAGGTCATGAGCTGAGGACAAACTGCTTAGATTCTGGTGGTGATTATCAGGATCTGGAGCCAGGAATATGAAGGGCTTTTCATTGCTGGGTTTAAGCATAGATAGAAAACACGACATTTAGTGATGCTGATGTGGTGATATGTACTATAATATTCTTATATTCTATTCAGGTTTTTCACCAGACCTTGCTGAGATATACGGTATGGTAACGGTGGTGGTGAACATCTTTCCTCAAAGTGTGCTGTACCTTTATAAAAACTATTCTGAGATAACATGCTGCGTAAACATCAGCATATGCACCAAAGGTATCAAGATGAGATGTATCTGAGTTGTATTATCATAATTTTTTTGTCTAATCTAATTAAGTAATTTGATCAGGTAATCAGATAAACAACATTATACTGTTAAAATAATGTGAGCAATTGTTAACCCATTTGCTTTCAGATTTAAACACTGAATCCTTTGTGGGCTTTGACCAGGCAGCCTCTCACACTTTCTGTGAAGTGAGTAACAAAGCTATGAAGATGATTACTGGGTCCGTCAAGGACAAAGTGCAGATAATGAAGCTGAAAGCTAAAGTCACATAACACAATGTAATTCACTACACTTCCAAGTACAGAACATGTAGATTAAAGATAGTTAATGAACCTTTGGTCAGAGTTAGTTTGACAGGCAATCTGACTAATCCAGGCTATTGCTATGATCCGCAGTTTTGTCAGGTAAACAAAAGCCATGCTGGAAAATGGTAGACTATGCTATGGATTTGGAAATCATCGGACAATTAAAGACATCCTTATCACCCAGCAATAAGATAAACATAAACAACTTTATCGAAGCTAAGATGTAGTGCGTGTGTGTGTGTGTGCGTGTGCGTGACAGACGTGTGTGTGCTCTTATGGTTACACATGTTCAGCTGTGCAGATATGTCTAAGGTCAGGGCTACCGCAGCACTTTTGTCTGTAGCTGTGGAAAGCTAATGTGCATTGTTGTTGAGAACCATTGCAGCCTGACCATATTCCCTGCCTCCCTACTCTTTACCAGAATTTGCACTTCAGTCAAGGTTATCTCTTCCATCAATTCCTATCATCTGCTTGTCCATTGATCTATTACCCTTGCACCCTGCCTACTTCACGTTAGCTTGATTAGTTGTCAACTGCAGCGCCAGGATTGAAGAGGCTAGAATTTCTGAGATTAAGACAAAGTTTTCAGTGTTCCAAGTCCCATTCCCTGCACTGCACCAGCTTATGTTAACACGTGCTGGATGTTTTGGAAGCGTAGGCGTAGATTTCAGATTGGATGCACGGGATGTGTCCCCCTCAATATTTAGAACAAGTGTTTTTGTCCCCCCGCCTTCCCCCAATAAAAACATGAAAAGACGCACTGGGGCCGCCCGACGATATTAGAGTAGTAGCCCATATGCGTATGCGTATACGTAACTTCTCATTAAACCGTTTGACAATGTAGCGTAACCTAGAATAGGCCTACTACACTAAAAAGAGCTGAAGTCACTTCCGAATTATGGGACCTTAGTTTGGAAAAAATATGTACGGTAGTCAACGGCGAGAATAACTTTATTTTTAGATTCCGTTTGCTTTGTGACACAAAGTACACATATGATGTTTGACTATTTAAAAGAAAATTCTTCGAGTCAAGAAAGTCTCAGTTTGTCGTGCATTTGTTGAAGTAGAACACTGTAAAAATATGTAATTAGTAAGAGACTAAAAACCCTGTGTCGCGTAAGTTTCATGACGTTTTCGCGCCACAATCCACAAGCCGAAGAAAGCATTGTTTCGGTGACGGTTAAACACAAAACTAAAGCTTACTTTATAGTTTCACAACAAACTGCAACGTCCTTGACTTGAACAATTTTCTTTAAAATATTCAAAACATCATATGTGTACTTCGTGTCACAATTCAAACGGGATCTAAAAATAATGTTATTCTTGCCATTTACATCCATATTTTTTCCAAACTAAGGTCCCATAATGTGTAAGTGACTTCGGCTCTCTAATGGTTAATACTGTTACTGTATTCCATAAGTGTGCCAGGGTTCCTGAATTTAACTTTTTCCTTTAAATAAATAGACATTTCTACCATACATTGATGCAGAAAAGGCACATATTGCTCCTTTAGAATTCACCATAATGCAGACAATTGTTTCTGCATTTTTTGATTGTCAGTGTTTGATTCTCTCTGACCCTCAGACGCCCGCTTTACAGTACATGTCCCCCCAATGTTCAAATAAAATCTGCGCTCATGAGAAGCAAACCTAGGGCAATTGCTTTTACGCTTACAGCCGGTGCTGTTGTGGTATAGTGGTTTTAACAGACTTACAGATCAGATAGCAACGGGTAAACATTGTATGTACAGTCTGAGCCCCAGTCCAATGAGAGATACCTGAGACAGCTTGTACACTGCCAGAAGGAAAGGCACTTGCTGTAATGAAGAAAGAAACAATGTTCTAGGCCTAAAACATTTGTACCTCCTTGAGGAGAAGTGAGAGCGTGGTTTGCCTCTGTGCAGAGGAGCTGTTGGAGAAGGAGAAGCAGTGAAGAGCGGCTCTCTGTAGAACCAAGAGAGGTGTGCATGCTAAGATACAGAGGAACAAGTCCAGAAGTGCTGTCAAGAGGCTCCAGTGAGTTTTCACTTTTTGCTTCCCCAGATTTGCAGCGGGGTCTGCAGGAGATCTACAGCATGCCAAGGCCTATAGAGGTCTGAGGTTCGTGTGGCAGGGTATAGTTTGGTGGCCTGGGTGTTCGACACCAAGCTGGAAGGTAATGAGGTTGAGCCCCAATGTTGTCTGTAAGCATCGTCAAGCAGGATACCAAACACTTTATACCGCTAATTGTAACTCTACTGTATATGTTACCATGTTGGTTAATGTAGGCCCTATGCAATTTGAGCCTACTGACACAGCAACCTAGGACATCAGGAGATAACATATATCATCAAAGAAACATAGACGGAGCATTGTAATGCATTTCAATGGAAGCAAAAGTGGAATGCTTTTGGTCTCTTAAGTGGTCCTGTCACCAACGGCATTATGATGTGGAGGCTGATGTGAGCAGCACCCAGACAGCTAAATCTACCATGCATGCCCTGAAACAAAGTCAATTTACCCCATTTGCTGCAGAAATACCATTGTATTACAAGAGAGATCAATGTAGAGATAAATAATGGCCAATATTGTGGTGAAATCCGTGTACCTGCCCATTGACATGCGTGGATCGCTGGGTCATTCTTGTCTGCCTAAAGGGGGAAAAGTCGACTTTGTGAATACGGTCTAGACACATTCCATTAAAGGTGCTTTTATTGTCACATACAGGTACGTGTAGTGAACTTCATTCTCTGCATTTAACCCACCCCTCAAGGGAGCAGTGGGCAGCTGCTGTGCAGCACCAGGGGACCAACTCCAGCTTGGAGCTGGTGTCACTGCTCCATGGCACTGACTGGACTTTTTTTTTTTGATAGTGGGGGAAATTGGAGCACCCAGAGGAAACCCACACAGACACAGGGAGAACATGCAAACTCCACATAGAAAGGCCGGGACGACTGGGGTTCAAACTGAGGACCTTCTTGCTGTGAGGTCACAGTGTTATCCACTGGGCCACCGTTTTGGGATAATTTGCAGTCGTTGCATCCTAATGGGTGTAGGTTTTGTGGTAATTTATAAACTGTAACCAATAGGTGACAGCATTGCTATAACTGTTTATATCACTTCATCTAGCTCTGCCACCACTAAAAATGTTTTTGACATTAGCGCACTTAGCCACATCCATAGTGGCTGAACAATTACTAATGCGAACAGGGTTTCCAGACTATAATCTCAGTAAAGGTTTAGCTGAGAGAGCTATAGTCAGGAGGATGTTAGAGATAACTAGCCTCTCGAGACAAACCTGATCTCTCGAGCTTTAGTTTGACTTCGCCTCGAGAATCAATCTGGAGAGCTTGGAAATCGTTGTTTCAGGCCGGTAAAAGTGTGTGGCCAATCAGCGTCATAGTTAGCTACGGGTGTGGTTTACATGTGGTAAAGGCGACTTGAAAACAACTTGATAAATTGCAGCTCCTACAGAGGTTAACGTAGGTAATGCAATATAGCATCAGTTATAATAGAATGTATTAGAAGAGCAAAGGCTTTTATAAATGTAAAATATATGTTCACTCTCCACTTGACTTTTCTACTGCAAGAGTGGATTTAATAATAGGCTTTACTGGTTCACAGTTTCGTCCAATCACCTGCCAAGTACAGTATTTTTTAAGTGTCTGCCTTTTTAAAATGGTTTCAATGGACGACTCCCCAGATGTATGTGGCTAACACACACAGATATCTAGTATGTCAGTTAAGAGATGACAACTGACAGCAGCAACTTCTACATATAATCAATAAACAATAGTTGACCAAAAAGTTGTTTGTGTACGGTTGCCTCGTGTCGCACTGAATTACGCACGATTAGGTGTCACTGTTCTGTGGTTACTTGAGAGTTCCATCTTCTTCCAAGCAGCATGTTATAAGTACCCTAAAAAGCCATTTGGTTTTCGAAAGGGTTTCGCAGAAGTAAAATGTGCTGTTTCCCAACTTTGTTTTGGGTGAAGATCCTCACCAATGCCCCATGTTTGTTTTCCTTTTCTTTCTGACTATATTTCTCAGCAGCACTTAGTATCATTTAGAAGCATCAGATAATTAGCGAGATGGAAATGAAATTCCCAAATCCAATTTGCATTTTCATGACAAGCTTCATTGACACTCTGATATGTTTTATTCCCTGATAGCGTGTAGGCAGGGGGAAAGACAGAATGCGGAGAAAATAAAGTTTTAATTAATGAATTAATTCAATAATTAATTATTATTGCTGTTTTTTCCCATAGCACCATAGTGCGAAAATCAGCAAGAGGCAAATCTAGCTCAGTCAATTAAAAGACAACAAAGACACGATTTCTCATTAAAAAGGCTACTTTTCATTCATTCAAAAATCAAAAAATCATGACCATCATGCCATTAAACATTACATTTACAGGCGCACAATTAAACATTGTTTTACACATCCAATCAAAACAAGATGCAACATGCTAAGCTAACACGCTTTTTTGTCAAATTCAGCGAACATCTTCAATGTCCACTTGCTACGCTTTCTCTGTGTGTGCTTTAAAAATGATCAGAAGTTTCTACACAGTAAATGGGAAGGCAAAGTGGTGCAGACTACACCACAACATAGTATCCCAGCCATGGCAATGTCTGTCAAAATGTGGGGGGTGGAGCTTCTGAGGGAGGGGAGCACCCTATGACAACAAGGGAGAGGTGTTTGTCGTTTCACACATGCTCAGGAGTTTTAATACAGAACAAAAATTACAATACTCACAAACAATAACCCGCGAGCGGGAATGGAACAGGCAACATACTACAAGCATACAACTAATGAGACACCTCAACGCGCTTACCCGCGATTAGCGCCCCCTACGTGGCAGCACTCTGGCAAGAGGACGCCTGATCACACCCCCGGACATGGGTGTGACCGTGTTGTGTGATCAAGTTCAAGTATCAACAATATACATCCAGAATTACCATACTGACTACACCTTCAGTCAATTATTTATTTATTTATTTTATTATTCTAATACATTTTTTGCAGTTACAGTAGCAGACATCAGCCCTCAATGTTACCTTCTGTTAGATGGTTTGTACTATGTTTCTATATTGTACTATAATACTGTAGCTTGATGGCGTTTAAAAGCAAAGTGGATTTATATTGGGTTTGAGAGGGCTGAAGAAATACAGAATTATTAAATAAATTAAATACAAATTATTTTGGTGCACTGGCACCTCAAGCCTGTTTAATCGTCATGAATCAGTTTTTCACATTGTATTTATCGCCTTTTGTTCTTGTCTAACATGCTGATCCAGCTTTAAGTTTAATCACAGGTTTCTCATTTGACGTTTTATCAGTCACAGTGTTTGATGCGTATTGGTTTTGGCAGGAAAATGGCTTGCGGATGTGAACACACCAACATATTAACAGTCCATTAGTGTTGCTGAAAATTTCTCCAGCTGCCAACAGCTTGCGAAAGGCACTTGTTTGCTTAGAGCAATGTGGTCATATCTGCAACGGCAAGTGATAAATGTGAAATGCTCATTCCAATAGGCATTCTAATATTGGCTTCCTCACTACAGCCTTGGAGCACGATAGCCATTTTGCTCTGACATTTTGAAGTTTAGGCCCTATATTGCACTGGACACACAATCAAGGCAGCCCTTTTTCAGTGTCCAGTCCCATTAAGCTTTACACATCTGCAGCTGGTATAACACATTATACCAATTAACATTGTGTATTGTGTCTTAATGTTTCCTTGTAATATGATTTATGTGTCGTAAGTTGTAGGCCTATTGTATTCAACAATATCTCCGCTCTACAGGGCTTCTGGTCAAACAGTAATACATACAAAACTATTACACCTTAAATTAAGTAATAGATAAATACATGTAGTCAGAGACAGGATGGTCTAGTTGTCTGGGTGTTGGCTCCCAGCCAGAAGGTTGTGGGTTCGAACCTATGACTAACAACCCTACCCCTTAAAACTGTTCCTGGTGGTTGCTTGAAACTTGCATGGCAGCAATCACCATGTGTCTGTGAATGTGAGGCAAAATACTGTTTGGCTTTGGATAAACGTACTATATAAATGCAGTCCATTTACCATTGTCTAAGATGCCTGTACTACTTAAACGTAATTACTGAAAATGAGTAGTTTACTCTCTACCCAAGTCCTTAGCGGCTAACAATGCCAAGGCTGTCACGCTAGAAAACCCAGTATGAGGGAGGTCATAATACAATAAGCTCTGGCTTACAAAACAGTGAAGACAATATTCTACAAATATTAGAAAAAGTAAAAACTGCAGTATCATGATTGTAAGTGTGATAAATGCATTGCACGACTTGTTTCAAAGAGAAAGATTATGTTCAATGATTGTTTATCCTGTTTTTGCAAGCTTTCGTAGTGTGTCTGTGTGTGTTGAAAAGATATTTATTTTCCCTATCTTGTGCTAATGTGTGTAGTGTATAGTATACCTTGCATAACACCTACTGAACCAGAGGAAGACCTCCAAAATTATGATTAATTATTATCATTTATATGTTGGTGTCCATAAAGTGGAGAATTGTTTATTTAATTATATCAGCTTATCAATAAAACATTCGATGTATGCTTTTTTGTATTAGAACTTTCCTTATAATTCATTGTTTTTCATATTAAGTGTTTAGATTTGATTGGTTTTATCTTGATCATCTTTAATCGTCACTCACTATTTATTCAGTGATATCAAATTCCAGTTTAATTAATACTAAAAGTATTTTTCAATCATAACAATGTACTTATTGAAGCTAAGCATATGCTTGAAAAATGTGGAGCATCTTAGTATTTACTTCTATTGTATTTAAGTGGCAGCAGTCATTTGTTTCTTGCTTGTGAACAGCAAATCATGAAAAACAGGCATTGATTTATGTCTTGTGACAAAGCTCCTGCAGCAAATAGCATGCGTCAGTTAACATGATCCCAAGCTCTGTGAGAAAACCACAAACAAATCAAAATAACCAAAGGCTTTGTTCCCATCATAACCCTATCAGGTGGTTTATTGGGAATGATGCGTGTTTTGTGTTGTTGTTGCTAGTGTTATTAGTTTGCTTGTAGGGCAAGAGGGAGCAATTCTGCTAAGGTGGCAAGTCCACAATATGCATGGTTCATTGTATTTGTTAATTTCAGAGCACTCAAACACTGCTATCATTCGGCTACACTCAAGCCCAACAACAATGTAAGTCTGACGTGCCAACAGACAAAAGACATTATCTTTCTCTGGCAAGCACACCATCTTGTGCTCCCTTCCCATGCTTGTCATATATGGTTTCAGAGTGCTAACCTAGCCTAGCGCCTTGGAGGGAGCTTCAGGCAAGTGTCACTTTAAGTTACATGCGCTGTGTAAAATCTAGGCGCCCGGCTAACGGTCATGGATCCACGAGAAATCAGGTCAAGTGTCAGCGTCTCCATTCCACCCTCCGCGTAATTGTTGGACATGGAGGGCAGAAGCCGGTGATTTGAAAGGAAAGGGACGATGCCATAATCAGCCAAGCTAACCTTTATTCCACCACCCCCACGTCACCCTAGGCTGTTCACCCTACCTCCTTTCCCTTCCCAATCCATCTCTCATTGCTGCAAATGTTACGGAGTAAAATGGGGGCAGGCATGGGCAAAAATACATTCAAATGTATTTTAACATAAAATACCAAATAACTTTATCAAAATAAACTACAAAATACTGCAGCCGTATTGAAATAAACAACTGTATTTTTGTATTTTAAAAATAAAATAAAATATTTGAGCAGGAATAAATAAGTGAATAAGTAAATAAGCATCGTCTTACTTTATCTAGCCTAACCAATCATCTGTAAACTGGCTAATTTAGTTAAAGGTATAGTCAGTAATTCTGAGAAAGCTTGTTTATATTGAGCTTGATAAAAACAGAAACACCTCTCCTTCAATGCCATATGGTTCTCTCTTAAAAGCAGTGCCCCAAACATTGAAAACAAATGGATAGGAAAGGCTAGGATATTATTGTTGTGTGCGGTCTGCACCACTTTGTTTGTGTTACTAGAGCCAGGGCTGTAATGTTGGGCCTGTAACCAGGCTACCAATCAGAGGCTGCACCAAATAAATGTCTAAAATAATGTATTTTATAGTATTTTTAAACTACAAAATACCAAACACAAAGTATTTCAATACAAAACATGAAGCCATTTACAACAATAATATCAAAAACAAATAACAAAATACAATTTTGTATTTAAAATACATATTTCATATACATGTATAATACATTCTGCCCATCCCTGAATATGGGGATATGAACTATCAAACAAAAATTATTGGAGAGTGTGTGTGTGTGTGTGTGTGTGTGTGCGTTTGGTGGTTTGCGGATTTACAAGTAATCCAGTCCTTATAAATGCTAGATCAGATGTGTGATCTGTCAATATAATTTACAACAACTTGATATCTGGCAGGAAATAAAACAAATGCTCTGACGTATCGTTAATGTGGAAAGTAAACATATGTTTAGCTAGATAACAGACACTTCAGGGGCACACATTTAATTACAAATATAAATCACCACATTACTAGCATTTCAGATGGTTTCTTTTTAATTGTGTTTGCAATATGGTCCCAACCTGAAAGTCAACCAGAAGAACATGTTGGAAGAGAGGAAGTGCTCCACAAAGACAAGCTGTGCATTATAAACAAAGAAAACACCTCCAAACAGCATCAGGCTTTTAAAATGCAACAGCATTCATTGTTACCTATGTCCTTCAGCTACACCTAGTGGCAAGCTTTAATTGTATTTATTTATTTTATTTTAAAATGAAGTGGAAACTGAGGGACACAGCTCTATAGTGATGTGTGGAGGAAATTAAAAGAGTTGTACACTCAAAATTCATATAGAAATGAGCTACTGTAAAACAGATTGCAATCATCTGTGAGAATGAGAAGTGTGGCCCACACATATTCATGTCTTGTTCTGTAAGGGGGGAAAAGTCCTTGAATGTTTTGAATTATAGGAGTGCTAATTGGGTTGTAATAAATTATATAATACACAATATGCAAGAAGTGACTTATTCAACCTCATACTGCAGAGGACACAGTGATTATACTGTTCTGTGTTAGCTAACAGAGGTAGAACAGACTGCATGTCTAATCTGATGCTGGTTACAGGCAGTACTTTGTGTTGTTGAAAGAGTCACATAATTCACCACGGCTGGTGGAACACATTTGTAACTACCCCTAGGGGTAGCAACATGCTATTACAGGAGTTGTGAGATGATTTCTAGTTTAATGAAATAAACAAATTTCTAGTTTAATGAAATAAAGCTTTAGCTTTATATATAT
>JAODUE010038352.1:0-20002 GCA_027564755.1 Amblyopsis hoosieri
TACAAAGCTTATTTTGGTATTAAAATGTAGATAACCCATGTGAGATTCCAATTCAGGTTAAATATTCCATGTGGATGGCACTGCTTATTAGTAAATGAATCTCAAATACAGCAAAATTATCTTTTTTTTTTCATTTTTATAATGACTATCGTGAGAGGAGAAAACCCAGCGTTAATTGTATAGTATCGCTCAATAGAAACAGACCATATGTGATTGTGTTTAATCGACTTTGCAAAAATGTATTTTATTTTCGTGCAAAACTGCAATGAAAACCTCAACCTTGGATAATTTCAATTATTTCAATTATTGGAGCAGCCTCAATCAGCGACAGCATTGCTACTGTTCATATCGCTTCATCTAGCTCTACCGCTTGACTTCAACGTCATTACGCTTAGCCACTGATTGGTCTGCAGTCTATGGCTGACTAAACGTTAACGCGATCAGGGTTTCCAGACTAATCTCAGGAACATTTGAGCTGGAAGCAGTAGTTGGGCGGAGCCAGGATAATGGAAACCTGCCTACTACTAAGGATGGGGACGCATAGAGAACAGAGTGCAGGACAAGCATGCGGTCACTGAAATTAAAACCAAACCAACAATATTTCTGCAGCGCTGGTTTCATCCACAGGGGTTATCCTGACACAAGTCCAAGAGTGCTCCTTTAACACATGTTGCATTATAGAAGACCGGTTTATCTGCTTGACGCACTACTCTCTATAGCCTCCACTCTGGCTCTATCTTTCACGCAATATACGGTGTCGTTGCCAGCTGAAAAAGCAATGTGGTGCAATGGGACTGATCTCAGAAGCTGCTGTGAGCCCTAACCCCCCACTCACCTCCTTCACATGAAACTGTGCTCTGGCACAGCTCCAATCCATTTGACCATCTTTGAAACTGATATAGAAGATGGTTCATTCATTCTGTCTGGCTATATTGCAACACAACAACATTAAAACAGCCTATTTTTATATTTGATAGAATTACTTTTTTATATATGTTGGTTCTCTGTGATGTATACTTTGGATGAACTGTATGTATATCAGCTGTACACCATTAAGTAAGCCTATAACCTGCTCCTAAAATATATGTTAAGTGTTGCTATAGCAGTAAACAACCACTTACTATGTAAATATATAGAGTAATTGCATCCTGCACAGAGAATGACATCACTCCCTATGTTGAAATCTGAGCTACCATAGCCAGTCTGTCCACACATGGCCCACAAAGAATTTCTTTTATTCTGAGATGCTGATGCTTAGTGTGACATCTAGTGACTGAAAATATCATATAAGTCCACTTTAAATCAACCACACTCAACCACTAAACAACAAGTACTAAACTCATCACATCCACTATCGAGACCTACCTACTTTCCAGGATGACCCATTTTCATTAGTCCATTCATAAATGAACAGCTATACCAAAGTCCCAGTGTCTCTGTACGTAGCCAAATACTTGAATGTAAGCCAGTTACTTTTTCAAACCATAACATCCTCTAGTGTTGACGTTGTGCTGTAAACCGTTGGAGCTACATGCTGTCCAACATTCAAACAAAATGGAAGGGGGTCCCAGGAGGGAAGTCTCAATTTCACTTGAACAATGAATCACGTGCCATGGGTATTGCATCTATTGTTCACTCACACACGCTGCATTGGGCGATGAGAGAATGACACAATATCCCAGTTCAGTGCTACTGATGTAGAGTTACAGGGGCCCCTCGGTATGTTAACGGTTCACTACTTCTCCTAGGCAATCTGTTTTAAGAGGGGTCCTGGCAAACCTTGCAGTATAGCTTCATTCAAATAACAACAGACAGGCCGTGTATCCAGTTCGACCAATCATAACATGCATTTTTGTTATGTTTTATGTTTTATCCAATCAACATCTCTAAACTAATTAAAACTCTTTTGGAAGTTTCTTTTTTATTATTTGTTTTTTCATAGTGAGCCTCATCTATACTACGTGTTTTAGAAAGATTATTTATAATAATGTGGGAGCGAAAGTGTATATATGATTTTGACAAATAATTTGGTAAAGATAGTTCTTAATAATAATTGTGTTTACCTTTATAATAGACTATACATTATAGAGATGTCTAAATCTAATTAATAGGCATTATTAAGTGATGCAGGCTGAAATGTTTAATGCCAATAGTCCCGTAGAATAAATATCACCATCCAAAACAGAGTCAAGGTCAGATAATAATTAAACATGGTGACATTTGCGGTGCTGCTGAACTGAATTTTTAAATAAGCTGTCCATATTTTGTTTATGTTATGTGGGAGTATATTCATTGCATAATAAACATGTTCAAAAAGAATATGTTTCCAGTCATGATAATTAATTAGAATATATTATGGAACAAACTTACAATTTAAATATATATATATATAGTTTTCATAAGTTTTACTTAAGATTTTCAAACTTGATTTTAGTCTGATTCAGTTAGTGCTGTCTGTTTACATTTGAAATTCCTTTTTTCCGTTTAACGCCCCCCTGTTCCTTCACTATTGTTATCAGCTATGAATCAGTGGAGAAGAATGTGTTTGAATGGGCAGACAGCTGCATAAGGGGGGAACTCTAACAGCCTGCCTAATGAGGAAACGGATGAAGGAGGCCTAGCTCTTTGCAAAATGAGAGGGAGCGGGTCCCACCATTCCACCGACTTCTTTTGTTGACCATCTGTAAGTGTGCCGTACACGCAGAAACCCTCACCCACACACGTGTCACCAACCACACACACACGCACAGACGCACACACACACACACGCAAACACACACATTTACTCACTCACTCAACACTTTTAAATAAACAGCTTTTCCTGGGCAGTTGAGTGGTGACAATGGAAACATTAGGGGGAGGGGAGACTCCTTCTGTTGAAATTCATTATTCTACTTTGGGTGGTGACATAGGCGCTACAGCAGCCTACATTAGTCTACTTAGCCTACTTATTTGCATTCTTTTGTAGTAAAGCGCTACATCATTACTGTAATGCAGGCTGAATCTCATCAGCTATGATAGTGTTAGTTAAGTTCAATAAAGTTGTAACGCTGTTCATAAGGGTGGGGGGCATTTACAGCATGTGTGTTATGCATTTTGAAACACTGTGTGTCTGGGTAAGCACAGCATTCCACAAATGAACCATTATGTTAGTGAAGACCTTATCTGCCAGGAGTGAATAGTTGAGCAGGTTTTGTACAGTGTCTTTCTCTGTTTTGTCAGTTTATTCAGTCTGTGAAGTCAAGATAACCAAAAGCTAAATATGTAAATACATTTTACTGTAATAAATTCAAACAGGCCTGTTTTGAGAGGATTGAGCTTGTTTATAGAGTCTGACTTGACATTATGATGTGGTTGGTAAAAGCTAAACAAAGCAGGTGATGCTTTGTGAAACCAAACACACGTAGAAGAACAATATCACTTTGTTTTCACAGGACCAGTAGTATACAATAGCATAGCATCAAGTGGTGCTGGCAAGCTGCTAACATTTAAATAGGCCACCTCATTAGTAGCTATGACTGTTGACATGACTGTTATTTGCACCATGGCTGAGAGGATTGTCTGACTGAATTGCATCTCATTCTTTGATTGAAACGTGCTCTTTAAAATAAGAATGCATTTAATGCTATATGAGACTTGGTAATAATGTGAAAGTATTTGTCTTTTTCTTTTAAAAAGTAACATGGCACAAAGGGATAGTGGCAATGCAGGTGTTCATCACTGAAATATGAAAATTTTAAAAATGGAAACAGTTTTTTTAGAAGTAGTAAGTGGTATGTTGGTTACAAATATTTATGTATTTTTAATAGATACTTTATGAAAAGTAAGATTTTATTGAACTTTTATTTCATTGCCGAGATCACATTGCATAAGCAGCTTCACTCCTCCCTCACATCACAACTCTGACTAACAATGGGCTTGTGCAACTCTTTTGTCACTGAATGAGGTGTCAATCTGGGGTTAGGTGTTCTGACTCGGTTGAGTGTTTAGCATTTTGCAAGTTGGCAAAACTGACTACTAAACCTTTTCAGCAATATTCAAATGGACAAAGAAACCAGAAGCCACCCAGAAGATTTCATTGCCATTAGCCATCATGCTCAATAATTAGCTTAATTTGCTAAGGAAGCAAACTGTGGCCAGATGGCAGAGTTGATGAGTGTTCATCGATCAACAGTCCCTCTTGCATGCTTGTGAAATTTTGAAAATGTGCGGAACAGACTTACTGTAGAAGGATGAGCAGAGAAAATATATTAAACTTGGCTCTGCTAACATAGCCATTAGTAATGTCATACGGCATAAAGGCTTAAGAAAGGCAATTGTAATTGCTTATTCAGTCAGTTCACATTGCTGACTAAATGTAATGAATATAATGAATTACAAATGAGCATTCATCTGATACAGTAAAATCTTCAAATACATAGTACTTCTAACAGTGTTTAAGCCACTTTATAGTAAGTTGGTATAGAGTTCTGGCTAAATCAGTTACTTGGTATATAGTAGTATATGTTGGTTATAGGAACCAGATCATTGTACTGTAACAGTGTTGAGCAACACCACTGGTGCTCAAGGGCTCAACTGTTTTTGTGGGAAGGGATTTCATTTACTGTTTGTATCATGCCCATTGTCCACTGGATGCCTCAGCATCTGTCGCTATCCCAACCCTATACAGCAGCTATAGGACATGATGCAATCAAGAGTGGGTACATTTGTCAGTACACTGGTGTTGTTGAGCTTGGATGGTCCCAAACACTGAGAACTTGTGTTGTGTGAATTGTTACAAGAAACAGTATCTCATCTGAACACTGTGGAATTGGACCCGTGTATTTGAGCCAAAACGGTCAACAGTAACACATTAGCACCCTGATGCCATATATTCATATGGCTTATAGTGTATGGCACACAGGCTGAATCTAGTATAGCTTTTACATGACTCTTAGTCCACACATAGATTACAATAAGCACATATCAATAAACTATTAGTCATATAATGTCTGACAAGTTTATTCTCAATATATATGTGATTTAATTGTGTTGAATCTGCCCCTATATCGTGCTCTGCCTTTTCTGTGAAGACAGGTGATTAATGGTTGCACACACCAATCCCCACTGAGTGCCGCAGACCACACCCCACACCCCAACAATCTCATACTCAAACAGTGTTTTAAACACAGTGTGTGAGAGAGTGAGAGAGAGAGAGAGTGAGTGAGAGTGAGAGAGAGAGAGAGAGAGAGAGAGAGAGAGAGAGAGAGAGAGAGTGTGAGAGAGAGAGAGAGAGATATAGAGAGAGAGAGAGGGAATGCAACATTCTTAGGAAAGTAGGTTTCTGGCCATAATATAGATTTTCTTTGGTCTGTGGTTCTGCATTAACGGGACAGGTTAAGGTGTCAGACTAGTGGCATTCATGTTCTTTCGCTAGTACATGCTGCGTTTTTGCAGGTGTTGCTTGAATATTACAGCTCTCTCTAATACTGAATTCATATAATGGTTCTGCCAAATCCCATAATTACTAACCTTCATAATCTTTTTGTGCTCAAGCTAAGATATCACTTTATTGATCATCTAGGGGAACATTCTATTCATCAGCCTTGCTTTTGCTTTACAAACTATTTTACATGTTATTGGTTCCTCCTGGGAATATTTTGCTCTGCTACCAAATGTCTCATTGGTGGAGGTGGTGATGTGTTGGTTGCTGCTAGGTCAAGGCTTTCATGAGCTCACATTTGTTTTCAAGCTTACATTGTGTTCAAGTAGGCTTACTTAGTTGCCTCAACCTTATTATCTGGTTCTGAATACCAATTTATTATCATTAAAATGCTTTTTTATACTGTATGTGACAATATATGTGTTTATACAGCATGCTATACAATCTAATGTATTAATCTAAAAACACACATTTGTTTTGTTTGTCCATAGATGTTAAAATACACCAGATGTAATGTCTTCAAGTTGTGCACTTCTAAACAAAAGCATGTCATCTATTATGTTTCAGATCTGCTCTCCTTAAAAAAGATAGACGAAAGGGAAAAGCCAGAGGACACGAGCGGGGCACATAGGCCAGGGTAAGCCGGGGGTTGAGTAATGAAAATAACGTCAGTGAGCGCGGTAGATTGGTGCACCAACTATCACGGTCTTCTCAAGGCAGATGGCAATCAGTGCAGCCACAGTGGTGGAGAGCCCTTATTTTTATTCACAGACGTGATTACAGCAGGCCAGGCTACAGTAGAGGAGAGCGACAGAGTGGAAAAGCAAGGACCAGGGATCTCTCTCTCTCTCTCTCTTTCTCTCTCTCTCTAAGATATCTCTATCTGAGAAGGTTGTGCATGTGACTCCGTGTAAGAGCAGGAGCAAACAAATGCATGTAACGGACAATAATGCAACCATAATGGTCGTTGTATATACTGTAGCATTTGTGAAACGAAAGATGCTCAAATGAAGAAAGGTTTCCTGTCAGGCTTTATTAAGCAGCATAGAACCAGAACATATGTCCAATGCTGTTACTAATGATACTAATAAGGTCTTTGGTGGAAATAATAATGTATTTCCTGAAATGTCTATCTATCTATCTATCTATCTATCTATCTATCTATCTAGCTGCAGTGTAGAAAAATCTTTTTTAATTCAACTGACGTTTGAAGTACAAACCTGCAAACTGAGAACAGTCTATGCCAACAAAAATAACGTCCCTGTGACAATATGGCATGATAAACACCCAGACCACATTTTGCCATCTACTTTAGTAAGAGGTCATATTTTGAACATTATATCTGTTTTTTGTGATTTGAAGGGGTTGTACAGTTCCATGACGCTGCCTTCTTGTGATGCAAAGACCTTTGATAGTGATTTATGTGTTGGTCTTTATTATTGAACTGCATTACTGTGCAAGACCTAAAGGAATCATTTCAATGAGAGATATATCTTTAGCTATAGTTGTTCTCTGGAGTTATTTCTAGATTGATGGATCATCGCCAATAAATACAAATTCAATTTAACCTATTGTCATTAACATTATGTTTACTGCTGTGTTTCACAAAATAAACACTACATTGCAGTTTCTAGCATGTTAAAATCAAATATGTTAAGAAACCCACAAAAATAACACGTTAAATCTTTCTCCTCCGTAGCTATAACACATAATAGGACTTAATTTGATTTCCCTTTTTTAAACCTATTTTAATAGATGATTGAAGATGTGGAAATTAGAAGTGAGCAGCAATTTCATCCGGTTTGACCTGCTTGACCTCCCTTCCCCAGGCTGAGATATTAGTCTGACATCCTAGAGAGCGAGGGAGGGACGGGTGCGAGGATCACGTCTTATTTATAAACAGCCCTTCATTATCATAAGATGCAGCGCAGCATTTGGCTTGCTAATGCTCAGTAAGGTTCAGACAGATACGATATCTCTCTAAGATAGCATGTACAATAATAGCTGCCCCTGCACCCCTCGCCTGAGAGAAACACCGGTGCTTTCTGCTGACTTTGGCTGTGTCCAAATAACCGTTGTCACTGTGAAATCTAGCTTCGTCATGGTGTGCTAGACCTTTATTGGCAGGGACATGGTTGTAGATGATTGGAGGCAGTAAATGGAAAAGGCATGGCAGAGGAGGCAGACAAGCAGATGGTGTCGGGGGCTGGGTTATTGGGGTTGTAAAGCTGGAAAAAAGGGAGCACAAAACCGTCTCCAAGATATCAGAAGGGATTAACCTGTATTCATAAAGCACATTTCCAAGAGTGAAACTGATATTAGGAATCTGATTACCTCTTTGGAACCACACAGCCCAAATGGCTGGAGGCACTAGCCAATGTGAATGCAGGCCAAGGTATGACAAATGCCGGAAGGCAGCGGAGGACGCTGGGTGAATACTAATTGATATGCATACAATGGAATGAGGACTTGTGTCTGGAAGAGATGCCGAGGCTGGCCTTGGTTGCTACCAGGAGCAGGCGAACGCAGAGCAGATTGAGCTGATTAAATTGCTGATTATGTTCACAGGCAGATGAACTAATCAGATGGACAGAGAGACAAATTGACTGACAGACAGCTAGCACCGATAGTAATGGAGGAACAGGCCTTGTCCTTCTGTTAACTTGATTCATAACATTGATAACCTGTCTAACATTGATAGAGCCATTATGTGGACATAGGCACTCAGGTATTGTTATGGTTGGTCCAGGCCGCCATCGGGGTTTGTCTCAGAACATGATTTAAAAGGTCATTAAGAATATATATTAGATATATATAATTGTTTTCAAAGCAGCCAATATCCTGATGAAAGATAATGTTGTGCTACTGTATATTCTAGCAAAGGAAATACATAAAAGTAACGTTATTGCTGGCTATAACCTACATGTTTGATGAGCATGTTTTTTGGCCCATGTGATCATGAAAATATTTAATGCAATGATAATACATGTCTAATGAATGTTGTTTGCATGTTTAGTACTTAAAAGTGTAGAGGTTGCCAAATATATTATTGTTAGATTATATGGGCGTTGGCATGCCAACATTATGTATGGTTTTGTTTTGGAATCAATATGCTTTAGTTGCCCATCAACACTGCTGTTGCATGAAGCTGTAACAAGAAAATGGTGTCTTCCCCTGAAGCTTACCGTTTCTGGTTAAAAAAATAAAGACAGCCTTTTCTCCTCTGTTACACAACAGATGGGTGGCAAATTAACAATACCAGCAAACTTTAAGTATACATATATCCCCCTCTTATTTGATATATACCGCATAGATACCAAAACATCTGCTGTCTGCTATCCTAATCTCCCCTGGTGAATTTGTGAAAGAGAAAAGCCGGTTAATTGCATGGTTCTCCATGTTTCAGTAAATTAAACTGATATCTTGCTGCTAGGGCATCTTATGTGTAAGTGGTCTTTAGAAATTCAGGCTGTGATCATGTTTGAAGGCAATGCCTTAAAGGAAGACATCTACAGTAGCAGAGGGAATGTGATGTCAGTCACTTCTGCCTCTCTGCATCATAAAGTAGACTTATATGAAGTGTACTATATGAATTACAATCAATGTTTATATGTTTATTTATGTGATAACGTCACCAGCATTAAAACAGCATAAACAATATATGTGTGTGAATAATACACAGATAATAAATACATAGCTACCATACATTTATGTCACAGTAAAAGGAAGAAAGGGAGAATAGAAATGACAGTATCCCCTCTGCCTAATTTCACCTCATTCTTTGTAGCATTTCTCCTTGTTCTGCACATGTAAGTGTGCTTCTTTCAATCAATTTCCAGATGTGCTTGTGTGGAAGCTGGCAATAGAAAGGCTGCTGCTTAGAGAGAGAATGGAGGCTTTTCCTGGTCTTCTCCTCCCAGTCTTAATGGCGGGAGCCTTCCTATTACCTGCTCTGAGCCCTGGAGATGGGATTCCTGCAGTGCAGCTTGGGAACTGCTCCGCTCCTCTGAATTGTGATGAGTTCTCCACTGATGTTTTTCTGCTCTCAATCCTGCCAGTTGGGCTCCTCTCTCCCACCTCTTCTCACCTTGTTGTAGCAGTTCTCTATATATATGTGCCCCTGCCTCCCCTATCATTTCTTCCTCCGCTATTGCTGAACCTGAGCAGGTATTCTTTACTGCTCTTGTCTTCACCTATATTGGATACCGTACAGGACTGCTGTCAATATATGACCAGGATATTGCTGTGACCAGAATACTGTCAATTATGTTGACATTTGGAGAGCCATGAAGGCTGCCATAGATGCATGAGCCTTTAATCGACCCTCTTCGCTGTGACCCGGATGTCACAAAGAAGAGTTCACTTTCTTCCTGTGTGTAGTCTTTAAAGAGGCACAATTGTATTCCACATTATGTGGAATTAATTGGGGTGAAGCAGTGTTTGTAGAAACCCAAACCTGTGAACAGGTCTAATCAGCTATTCACTCTTATGTGGAGGTTTAACATGCATTTTTAATAAAGTTTACTCTGCTTTGGTAGTACTGTATTATAAACAATGGAGGTTGACTGGATGGTGTGTTACGTCTGAGTATCTCTATCCTACATATTTAAATTGGTTCTTCCTTGCCCATTTCTCTCCGAGGATTCTTAAGCTCTCGCCATGATACATTAATTACTGTACAGTCTTCATTGTTTTTTTTTTCCTTTTGGATCTGATGGATTAAGGAAGGTCTTGAGATTAAGAGAGGTTTTGTTGTTAGAACCATATGGCATTCCTAATAGTCCTTAAAGTGTATATGAAGCCTGTGAGTTATTTTAAAACTTGAGCTTGTATCAGATCAAATTTGAGTAAAGGTTATGGCCTTATTTTATTCAAAAATGTTATTGCATTTTTTTTCTTACTAATTTTTGAGTTGTTGTTCTAGTTTTGCATGTCAATATTGGCAGAAATCCCACATTTATTAGTGCTTTTCTGCTCTGCGAGTACAAGGTAATCCTAAAACAGATTGCTAACTGGTAGCTGTTATTAATAAACTTCTTGTTAAAATATATTTCTCAGTGAGAATATGTAGCCTACTTAATGTAGTATCATGTTAATATTTAAAGCTGTTTATATCAAGTGCAAAAAAAAAAAAAAGTACATATGTAAAATTAAAAAAAAAAGAAAAGATTATAAGCTTTCATTTTGTACAATTTACAGTTACAGTTAAAATTTTACTGGCAACTATGCATCTAATAATAAAGTGTATATCTTAATATATAGTATGGGTCATGAAAGACCTGTCAAACAATGTGTCAATCATGATAAAAGAGAAAACATAATACATTTAGTATTGTCCTGGGTTTTGCCCTTTCTATCCATCTCTCTATTTTTCTTCTTCTGTATATCTTTTTCCTCTTTTTGTTCATTGTGCTTCCCTCCTTGCACTGCTGTGTCATCTCCTTCTTCTGCCACTAGACACCATTGTTATCTCATCAGTTCCTCTGCTCTCTGGAGGACGGTGTTTGTCTCTGTATTCCCTGTACGGCCATTGCTGTCCTCCCGCTGCCTCACTTTCCTCCCCCAAGACTCTCCTGTCACTTCCTGTGGTCCCAGTGGTGCATTCTGGGACAAAACAACATGGAGCCAGTAATGTGATATGAACAGCAATCATATGGATATCAACATGGATACAATAGTCATGTATGTGTTGTATAGAACATAGCTGTAGTGGAGTACAACTGCTTACCTGATCATTATTTATGACTAATGGATTCACAAATGTTTTGACCTGGAAGCCACAAAGAAATGTGTTTCATTGCTTGGTCAATTTTGCAAAAATGAACCATTTCACTGAAAAGCAAAACAGCTAATATACTCCATAAGAACCCCTAAATATCCATCCATCCATCCATCCATCTTCTCCCGCTTATCCGGAGTCGGGTCGCAGGGGCAGCAGCTCCAGCAAGGGACCCCAAACTTACCTTTCCCGAGCCACCTTAACCAGCTCTGACTGGGGGATCCCGAGACGTTCTCAGGCCAGTGTGGAGATATAATCTCTCCACCTAGTCCTGAGTCTTCCCTGAGGCCTCCTCCCAGCTGGACGTGCCTGGAACACCTCCCAAGGGGGCCCAGGGGGCATCCTTACTAGATGCCCATACCACCTCAACTGCCCATAAATAACATTATATTATTTGAAACCCTGTTATTAAAGTAAAAAAAAAAAGTGATATTCCAAAAGTTCAAATCCCCTTCCCAAAAGCCTTTTGCGCCTCCCCCCTCCAGATCCCCAGTTTGAGAACTACCAGCTTCAACTACAGGATGCGTTGTAGTTAGCCAGGTTTATTTATGACCTGCATGAGCAGACATCTGCCTTGGTCTACCCACCATGGCAGCCAACCACCATTGCTTCATGAGCGGAGAGGTCTGTGCACATTTGCATTGATCTATCTGTTCCAAAGAGGAGGGGGTTGATGAAACATGGCCCCTAAGAGCCTCTTGCTGCTTCCCTAAGCTCCCGCTTCCCTCCTCTTCTGTCCTCATCCGTAGAATTCTCCCTTGCTCTGGGGCTGAGGGGAACCCATATCTCCCCATCTGAGCCCTGTAGTATGAAGTCAGGGCCTCTCATCACAGAACTGGTTGGCTGACAGCTCATCCATTCAGGCTGGCCCCAGTAGACTCTGCCCCAGCGCTCACTGCCATAACTGGGGCTCCTTAACTAACTCCAGTGCCGCATTGACTACGGGGGCTGAGCAACAATGGGAGACTTGGATGAGACTGGCCGGGTGTCTGATGTTGTGCTACAGCTTTAGCGGCTGAGAATCGGACCGCAGGTGTGAAGGAGGATGCGTTAGGGGAATGAAACGAGCAAAATTAGGTAAGGGAGAATGAAGAGATGTTATAGTCAATAAGTAACCCAATACAACAGTAGTGGGCAGGCGAGACATTCCTCTTCTCTGTCCCTCGAGGTTAACACACTAAGTCATTTTTCAAGATAAAGAAGGATTTGGGTTAGATGTGGAAAGCCCCTGAGAGTCAATGTGGCATTTGTAGAATGCACTGGGTACCTTCTTCAAAACAGCCATGGAGACGCAAATGAAAACTTTAAAGTGTAATACTTTCTTTTATTGTGTAATACGTAAATATATTGTTAACTCTCCCATGCCAAGAACACACACAGAGCACATGTTATCCTCCTTGAACATAAAGGAAAGAAATTAAGTCCAAATTTACAAAAATTGAATTGAAAACAAATGCAAAATTCTTTAACCACGTTATTAACAAGAGCTGTTATTCAAAGAGCAGTGGTTACCTGATTGAGGAACTGGCTTTGTACATAACACAAAAGTGAGATATTGTAAACATATAATGAGGGACTATCACGTACATCTCTGTGGGGAAAAAAAGCCCTCTATTAGGAAGCATTGTGAGCACAAGAAATCTTTTTAATCACCTAGACCTACATACTGAGGAGCAACCAAAATAGCTTCTAGCTCCCTCCCATCATATTCCCTCGTGAGTGGGGGTACCCACACGTTCAGTAACCTTCCCCACACTGGTGGTGGCCAGCTCTTCTCATAGACAGACAGAGATGCGGATGGATAGAAAAAGAAATAGAAGTGGGGCGAGCTAGGCCTGAAGCAAATAAAACATAAGTGGGGAATCAATTTTATCATGCAATTATCGTTTTGGCCTGGCCTCTGTGCACTCAATATTGCTAGTTTCAATAATAGATTTAAAAGTTCCCTTCTTACATACTGATTAACATCAGAGAGATGGCCATCACATTGCCACATCTCATGTTTGAAGTGTTGTAGAGAGCGAGAGAGTGTGTGTTCGTGTATGTGTGTGTGTGTGTGTGTGCACGCCTGCCTGTGTGTGTTTATGCATGTTTTTATTTCAGAATCCTGCTCCTTACTAAAATTCTCCAACATAATGCAAAGAGGCTAACTCATCAAAAACTAAGATCCGCCGCAAAATGAAATTCACCGGTGAATCATCATGATTAATCCATAGCATTCTGGGAAATTGGCCAGGAGTCATTGACCAGGAGTCATCTGCCGGCAAGGTAACTACTTTCTCAGACTCAGTGCCAAATATAAATGTCTGCACTTCCACTCTCTTTAATGTTCACATGCAAGACACCATTTTTGCTAAATAATGTTGCGTTTATCTAGTGTCAAAGAATAACACGTATTAAAGTATTATCTATTTAATTGCTGCATGGCAAGCATATCAACCCAGAAAATATAATTCAGCTCAGAACTTACAGTAATACAGCAATGGGGAAGTAGAAATGCTACCGTCACTTCATACAGCGTCTGAGTTATATATTATGAGTATGACACATCAGTTTTGTTCAGCACTTCAAAGGAAACCCTTTATTTAAAAAAAGTATTTGGTACAGACACATTTATATTTGAAAGCCCATAGTATTCCAGTTGAAATAGCACACAGTAGGCAGTTGAACACTACTCTTAATGCTAATTGCTCACCTGAAATACTATTAGGATTTAGTTCTTCCTAAAATATTGTGCTGTAGTATATGGACCTCAATACCATCAACTCCAGTGTTGTTATTGCAAATTTGAATTACTTCGCCCAGATGGGCGTAACCGTAAGACCCCCTTTGATTATGCTTGACTTTTCTATTACAACATAATATTTATCATTATGGATTTTTAACCACCTTCAGTGTATGATATCAGGTTATATCATCCTGAGCTGTAACCTACCTGATAATATTTAACACTCTAATCACCTCTGCTCAAGTCTGTCTTGGTTGTGGTAATTCTACTGTGTTATATAGCATAGCTACAATGATGAGTGGATGGCTCCATGAAGTTATATGATCAAATAAACTCATAATCCACTGCATGCAAATTACAGTACTTACTTTACTTATAGGCCTACATTACTTAGATAGACAGATAGATAGATAGATAGATAGTTAGATTAAAAAAATAGAATTTGAGAACATCTTGAATTCTACATATTTGCAGTTTATAGATTATAATGTTTAGTTTAATGATATTTAACCTTTGGCCAGAAATGTGTTTTTTAATCTCTAGGGACTTCTTGGGTAAATATGTCTAAAGGTTAAATAAAAAACAAAGCTATAAGAATGCAGTAAGATTAATCTATGAGTTTATATTCTGAATCAATTCATATATCCTTTATATGGGTAGTCTTATTGTAAAGTTATACAGCTATATTAATAAGTAATGTGTGAATTTTTGCAAAATAAATATCACATGATGTATCAATTGGATCAGAAATCTGGTCAGAAGAAGTTTGTAATGTTAGAAAGTACTTCTGACCACTTTTGTAAGTTTTATGAGCCAACGGTTATTCAGGATGTTACATTGAAGTTCATGCTATTGAAGCTTTAAAAATATTAGTTAGTGCTATTTAATGGTAACATTGTATCATTTTTTTTATGTCCCACTGTGTCATGGACTGAGTTGAGTTGTGTAAATCAATTCTATTTCAGTGAAAGCTGACTACATTGCACCATCCCGTGCATACGAGCAAGCACAATCCAAACAGACCTATTGTAGCTGTTTCGCTACAGTGTACGTTGGTGTAGACACAACATTGTGTGCGCAAGTCAAGGCTCATTGACCTTCATCTCACATGAACTCTTAGTTGGCCTGATTATGTGCCCTGGGCCTCCCCTGGACACACCAGTGGCAGCCAACAGTGACCCTGCCAGCGTGTCACGGACCGGGCCAGCTCTCAGGATAATAGACTGATTATGCAAGGAGCTGAACAAAGACAATGCACATGTTTCCTCCCTTGTTCTTCCCTGCCCCCTCATCCTCGCTGCCTGATTCTCTGAGGATGCAAATGGGATGACAATCCAGAACATCAGGGCGGGGAAAAAAAGATTTTACAGCTTTGCATCTAAATTTCCCTTACATGATCTGAATCAAAGTTGCACTTTGATTCAATAAACATGGGGACCCTTTGTGCATTGAAGGATGAACTCAATTCCCAGAGCATGTCATTTGTCTACCCTCAGATCTGTGACGGCATGCAAAGCAGGGCATGCTCAGTGTGCACCCGGAACACCCATCAGCACCTCTGCTTAGTAAGACTGCAGTAGCACAGTATCTGATTATTATTTGGGGCACAAACACATTTTAAAGGGACACTTGTAAAATGCATTATAGCACCCCTAGAAGCCCAAATAATTACACTAGCAATCAGGCAGGAGGAGGGACTGCAGTTGTTTTTTCCAAACAAGCTGGTGCCTGGGGTGATTATATGAGCTTCTTGGAGCTATAATGAGACTGAAGAGTGTCCCTTTAACTTTTTTTTAATTAAAAAAAGCTAAAGTGCACTAATGCTAGGCTATTTAAGGATAGAAGGGTTTCTAAAAGACACAGTGTGACGTAATGACGATTTTAGACTAGCCTTTAGTCTTTAGAATGGTTGACTACTGCAGCAAGTTGGGGGCTGTTAAGAGAATGGGACCTAAACTAAGAAGTAATTTCCTTTTAATGATCCGGGATGGGTTAGCCCTGGCGCCTCTCGTGACAAGTCAACCACTAAAATTGATGTAATTATTAGTAATTGTGGCAAAAAGACTATGTGAAGTACCAGGGCAGCACTGTTCAGCGGGTGCAAGTAATGAAACTCAAAGTATAATTGCCACAGTTTCCAGAGACTATGTAGAAGTCCCTTGGGGATATAAAAACGTTTGACCCCTGTCTAGATTCTGTCACAGCCGGCTAGGTTTCACCTTTTGACAGACCTTTGGCATGGCATAAGAAAGTGAAAAGTAACTGTTTTTCAAATGTAAAAGTGATAGTTCGACTGTATAGTTCACCAAAATTAATATTATATGAGTTTATTTTCAATGTTTAGTGTACCTTATGTGTTTTTCCAGGCCAGGCCAGGCAGACAGGCAGGCCCAGGCTGTGTCTTTCTCTGTGAGGTAGAGTATGACTAGGCACTAGGCAGGAATAAGCGACTTTATGATCTGTGAACCACAGTCAGAGCTGTATTTCACTTTTTACTGTTGTCTACTGTGTCTTGTTTTTCTTTTTTTTAATGCATGCATTATTTGTATTTAGTATTGAAAATAGAATTTGATTACCGTTATTTGTATTACACAGGTGCAAATCAGAGTCTGCTGTAAGTCTGTTCAATATTTTACTTATTACAAGTCTACCTTTCACAAAATAATTCTGCCGTCATGCTTGATTTATTTGGCTGGGTTTCCCGGGAGAGCTCTGGCTTACAACATACAGTGGAGAATGCGTATACAAATGTGTTCATATGATTTGCCTGCCCAGTGTGCCTAGTAAAATAAATCAAGCTCAACATTCAGCTGCTTTTTTTGTCCCCCATGGCCTCTGTAGAATAAACACAAATACAGAAATTTTGGGATTGGTTAAAAGTTGCCTGGAGCAGCATATGCCAAATGCTTTATGGATATGGCGGTAATATAAAGATAGAACATGTTTGTATACAAACACCACAATCATGTGGGCTCTCCCTTTCAGCTGTGTTCATGTACAGCAAAACAGAAGAATGACTCCTTTAAAGTCTGCAGATTGTATGTGCACGCTGCACACTTAAGTACCCCTTGCCCTTTCTCTCCCTACATGTGTACAAACAAAGAGAACACACCTCTTAGATGTTGTCCATCCCCGGTAGCACAAGACACACACGTCGTGAAGCTTTGTGTTCTCTATTTGTGTGTGTGTGTGCGTGTGCGTGCGCGTGCGCGTCCTTACGCCAGCACATCCTGGCAGCCTTCCAGCAGAACACATCTGGCACTTGAAAGACACTACACAAGGTGATCGCCTCTGCAACAAAACAATAGGGGGATGACCATGAAGAGACCTGTGGATTGAGGAAGGTAAGAAAGAGATAATCCCATTGCCGAGACGAAGGCTGGCATAATGGGCAGGAAACCTATTACTGGTCACTTAGTTTGGCGAAGCAGCTATCTGTTCTCGGCTGTGTAGCACAGCTCCGGTCCTAGTGACACACTCTACCTCGGTACAAATGACTAGTGACAGTATTGACAAGTTACTCTCAGAGAAAGGCTTTTTAGTGACATGGTTTGTGTCAGTGGAGCTCTGTGCTGTGAACACAGCCAGAAATGACAAGCGGAAGATGGCACCCTCCGATATTCCAAGAGTATATCTGTAACCAAAGCTTGAACTCCTGCTGTTGCACTATAGCAGCACACTCGTGCATATTCAGCGGGGATTACATAAGGCTACTGTGATACCATGGGCCAGATGGCTATATCCAATAAGCGCCAATTGAGATAACAGTGCTACTCAAAGGCTGTGCCACCAAACCCATTTTGATTAGGCCCAAGACATTGAGGTCTGGCAGAAGCACACAATCTCTAGCCCGATACCAAATCTGATGACAGCATCCTCAATCAACGCCAGGCCCCAGCTCCCACGCACCCATGCAAGTTCTGTCCAGAGACTAGACAAGCCCTGATGAGTGGAGGAGAAATAGAGAACACAGCGGAAATTGGGACAGAGCAAGAGAGGGGGAGAGAGAGTACGAAATAAGGAGAGAGAATGAAAGAGGGAAAATGGAAAAAATCTGTTTATACTAAAGACTTTCTTCTGTTCCATTTGCCTGGCGTTTCTGCATAAACACATCTAATAACTGGATTTGGACAGTATTGTTTTCTATCTTAATAAAAATGTAATTATTGAGAAATCTTTCTACATGTACCTTATTAAAGAGCTTGTCTGTTTTTGTAATGAGAATGACTTCTAAGAAATGAAATAAAATAACAACTTTTTGTACTAATTATGCTATAGAGCCCAGAGAACTGCAAATGTGGTCTGTTGTAAACAAGAATATGTTATACTACACCAAGAGTGCGTAGAATGTTGAAGTATATTATTCAGCTATACAGAGTTCTGTTTATAAACAGAAACACTGATATGAAAATAATCAATAGGTGAGTGTATTTATTCACAGTGATTTTAAACTGTCAAGTCAACCGTTAAATGGTAAATTGTAGTTTGAGGTGCACTCTGTATGTTTAGTACAGTGGCCTGGAGTCTGAAACAAATGCATCCTATCTGTTCCTTTCCCTTAATACGTGTAAAGCCTGAAACATTTACAACATGTATTTGGTGATGTCTGAAACCCAGAAATCTAAAGTGGGCCAGAAGTCTTACATTTTGTTTTTTTCATGGGAAATCTTGAGGCTTAGCAAATGAGATGCCAGTATGCTGGAACTCTAGTGAAATTATGCCATGAATAATATGTAATTATGTTTGCATCCTAAATGACTGGCCCTCCAACTGTTCATGTAAAACTGTTCAGAATAGCCTTTAAGTAAAGCTGTCATTCTGATCTCACTAACACTCTGTCTTGCTACACAGTAAATCTGTGGACTAATCACACATCAACTCACTAGCATTTACAGCTGTTTGTACCTTTCAAACCTGTGCTGTATGTCTGCTCGTGTGCACACATAGTGGAGGTGCTTTTGAGGACAAAAATAGGAATTTTATTTGTAATGCAGTTAGCAATCTAGAAGAACACTGCACTTCAGTCAGTGACATAGTCATATTACAATACGGTTCAGAATATGTCAATACCATATGCAATATCCCAAACAAGACAAGAAAAAAAAAACAAGAGATGCATTATTTTATATAAATGTATTGAATTTGGAGGTGAACCGTTTTGTCTAGATACAGTATGTAGATGGCTTGTACCATAATCAGTCTACAATAAGTGTTAACACAATTGGATATTTACATTTCTTTTGACAATTATATTTAACAAAACAAAACAAAAAAAATCACAAATTAAGATTGAGGTAATTTACCATTTTACTGTTTTATGAAGCTGCTTCAATTCTTTCAGTTTTCCAGGAAACCCTGAACATAATATCTGCCTCCTCTTGGTATATTCCAGCATTGACAGGAGATCAATACAACACGCTGTTACCTCTCATGCTGTTTGGAGGGCTTGTCAGGAGAGAGTGATGGATCGCAGAAGAACAAGCCCAGCAGTAGAGGAATGAGCAGAAAACGGAATTGGGGGTCAACCGGGTTAATGATGCTAGCCATGATTATTTGCAGGTGCGATAGATCTCAGATTAATGATCTATAGGAAAGGTTTGAGGGACAGGGGATGAGAGATTGCTCAGTTCAAAGTGGGGGAAATGACCGTGCCATAATGGGCAACAAAACCTTGAGCTCCACTCCGGGTTACTGGGTTGGAAGGTTCAGATGAAGTCACAGTGTCCGTACAGTCAAGAGACGACTGAAACATAACCAACTCTGGGTGTGCAGGGATTTAAATACACACATACGCACCCACAGTAAAGAGCAAAAATACTGTAAACACATATTATATTGTACACTCAGCATATCGTAATACTATATCACTTTCCAACTCAGCTAGAGATGTTATCCAGTATTTATAATCTTTTCCTCAATAGACCAATGCCATTGGCCTAGCACCTACATTTGTTTGTGTATATGAAAGTTATAGCTATAATGTCATTATTACTATTGTTGGAGTCCTGGTGGGTTAGAATCCCACCAAACGCCTAGGTTGGAGTCCCGGTGGGTTAGAGTCCCACCAAACTCC
>JAODUE010038363.1:0-20001 GCA_027564755.1 Amblyopsis hoosieri
AAGTTTTGGACAAAAATCAGTTTGGGAACAAATATTTTGGAGGACCCCCTGCAGTACCTCTGAGGACCCCCTAGGGGTCCCGGACCCCCTGTTGAAGAACTCTGCTTTAGGCTATACAGTTTGTCTTGATTGCATTTGTAAACCCTGTCTTTGGTTTGTCACAGATATGTGATCTAACTCACTAAATAACCTCTAAAACCTTTCATTCACTTAAAGGTATGGTCAGTCATTTTTGCTAACTTCGCGCTCAAATCAAAACAGTGAATTAGCTTGCAATAGCTGATTTTACCTTAAAGCTAAAGTCAGCTATTGCAAGCTAATTGTAAGATAATACACATTTAGTCAAATTCACCAAACATCGCCTCGAATTTAGCTAGCTAACTGTTCTGTGTGCATGTTGAAAACATAATCTGATACTTCCTCACAGCCCTGGTTCCGTATACACTGTATAGGAACCTAAACAAAGGGAACAACAACAAAGCCATACTATGCATTGTTTCACAGTGCGTTTTCATGTGTGGGGCGTTGCCGCGGAGAAATATTGTTTTGATTTGAGATCGATTTTTGCAAGCGCTCTCGGAAATGACCTGCCTTAAAGTACGAATAATTTATTTAAGAGATTCAATAATTACATTTTTGGCAGTTTTTCTACCTAACATAAATGTATATCCTACTGTATGAGAGAGATAAAATGATAAAGCAGTGGGACTGGGGTAATTACAGGCAACATATAGTAATACTGTTGCTTGTCTGTATCTAGTTTGAAATAACTTTATGGTTTGAAGCATATTGTTTCCATTAAAATGTGTCATTCATCTGAATATTATAGAAGCCAGCGTTAGCTATTATTTTGAGAATATTGCCATATTACAATGTGGAATGTGGAAAGCAATGTTCTGTACATTAATATTCTAGAGTTTTCTATATTCTACAAATGTAAATAGCATTTTCCTACTGATGAAAATGATATGTTAAATCTTACTTTATGTAAGTCAATATTGTGCTCTAACCCACAGTTATAGTATGTAACACATTATACACACACAAAAAATGTATTAAATGCAAAACAACATCAAAAGAACAGTAAACGTGTAGTCTGGAGTCAACAAACTACGATACAATATTTAAGTATCTGCTGCCACCTTGTGGATACAAAGGCCATCATGCCCAGTGAACAGCTCAGCAAAGATATTAGGAAACTTTTGAAAAGTGTCAATCATCAGACATCATCAACAAATCAAACTTTTGAAGAGAGTTAATCAACAGATCCAATTAAATATCAGTGCCCTCATGAGATATAATGTGACGTTATAATAATAGTGGATTACATTGATTATTGCCTGCATTCCTTAGTTGGTATTACTGTAAGGACACAGCACTGGTTCATCTTATATCTTATAGCCTTCACAAGTATAGAAGCCTTGCTAAGAGAGAGCAGGGGTCACAGTAGCGTATGAGTGCATTCTTGTAAACTACAAATGTGATTTTTTGTTCTTATTCTTATAGATATTCTTTTTCACAATAATAATTCACAGACCCCTTTCAAATATTTTTTTAAATAGATGAAGTCAAAGACATACATGCATGGTTTATACATGAATGATGAGGGTCAGTAATACCGTATATTCCGTTACAGTAAGATGAGGTAAATGCTAACTACAGGGAAGATTATCTTGCTATAAATACATTTGCAGGGTTGGTAGTAGAGATATCCACTGTGTGTGGGTGTAGTGTATTTTTGCATGCTGCTTTGCATTGATCTAAATTAGTGTGTATAATAGTGTGTAAGTTAACGTATGACATCTCCTTTCCCTTATGCCCTCACTGAAAATAACACCTCACTTTTTCTACCACATCAACACTCACAATAACTAGCCCACTGGAAAATGTGACGCACTACACTGGAAGGGGTGTAATTCAACCAACCACCACATGAGGGCAGTTTTGTCACACATAATGCCTAGCTTGTGGAGAGAGCACGTGAGCTGAGGAGGGCTGACTTGTTTTGGATGAGGGTCAGAGGAACGCTGCCTCCTCTCATATCACATCACAACATACCTCACAAAGCCAAGCCCATATCAGTTGTGTGTGGTCGGTTGGAGAAGTGAAGGCCAATCGTGCCTGACAAGAAATTGATAAGTCTGCAAAGTGGCATGAAGGAAAGATGACCTGGCTGTTGTGTCTGAACTGGCCGCTCATTATATGTGGGCGTTTAGGGTATAAAATGACACTTAGTTATATTCCCTATGAGGCATGGTGGTAGTGCAATCGTGTGTCTGCACTCTGACGCTAGCTTGCTTTCTGTGATTGTGTTGAAAGTGTACAGCTTGCATGTGTGCAATACAACAGAGCCACATATATACACACAACAATAAACACATGGCAGTGTCAGTGTATCTTACATGGGGCAATGGCAATCTACAGCAGAGTTGTAATACCCCCTGTTTCCACAGAAATCACAATTATATCAACTCCTGAAGTTCAGTCTCCATGGCATGGGTGCTACATAGAGGGAGCTAGCTAGACATGCTAAGTTCTTGGGGTGGCGTGTGTCAAACCAACACGATTGATGACAGATGCATTGTGTGTGTGTGTGTGCGCGTGTGTGTGTGGGGGGGTGTTAGGAGAGTTACAGACTGGCTATAAGGCAATGTCAGGATGTAGAATGACTGATGAGCTGTCAGATGGTGGTGCCACGGACTGAGATGCCTGCCCCCTTACTCACCCTCCTGCCAAAATACCCCCCCACCCCCGCCACACACACACACACACACACACACACACCGCATGTAGGCTTGCAGACTAGTATGACCTTGGTTACACACACACACACACACACACACACTAAAAAGAAAAGGCAGATCATTTGCCTAATATTGATTCGCCCACCGATCCCACCCACATAAACAAACACGGGTCGGCTCAGCGGCGAGCCATGAAGGACCCGGCAGATGTCAGGGAGTAATGGAGAATAATGTATGCCCAAATGCAAAACACTGTGCTGGCAAGATGAGGACAGGACGAGGAGAAGCGAGCAGAAAGAATGAGCGGGCGAGAGACAGACAGACAGAGAGATAGAGAGAGAGATAGATAGAGAGAGAGAGAGAGATACAGGGAAGTCTGAGGCAGTCGCTATACGAGAGGGAGGATTCCGGTGGGATTCTGTTGGGTCTGAGCTGCTCTCCTCCTCCTCCTCCTCCTCCACCACCCTCTATAGTATCTGACTCTCTCTCCCTCGCTCTCTCCCTCTTCCACTGAGCCTGCCTTGCGTGAGGCAGCCCCACTGTTACCTGCACAGGCTCCTGTGACCAGCTGGGGCTTAGCTGCTGCTTGTTCCCGACTTAACAGTGGACTAGAATTGGATCGGAGTGTCTTTGGTGGGGGGGGGGCGAGGCAGGGCAGGGCAGGGAGGGGGTGCTGTAGGGCCGCGGTGGGGGGGGAGAGAGGAGACGGCAGGCAGGAGCCATGAGCGTTCCCATGCTGAAGATCGGAGCGGTGCTCAGCACCATGGCCATGGTGACCAACTGGATGTCCCAGACGCTGCCGTCTCTGGTGGGGCTCAACGGGACCGCCATCTCTAGAGGGGGCACGTCCGAGAGGATCGTCAGCGTGCGTAACTCCGTTCTCTCTCTCTCTCGCGCGTGTGCGTGTGTGTGTGTGTGCGTGCCTGCGCGTCCACGCGTGTGCATGGGTGGCTTCCAGGCAGACAATTTGAGGGGTCGGGGGCTTAAGAGTTGAGGAGGTATTAGTGGCGTGCGAGAGCAATGTTCTTACGAGTATATTGTTTTGATAGGCGCTATAACTATAACGACTCCCAAACTGCGTCTGGTTGTTAGGACGTGTGAGATAGGGAGGATCTGTGTAGGCTGCGGTACACCATTATTCTTTTTTTTTTGGGGTTGGGGAGGGGGCTGCGGTTATAAGGTTGGGGGGTAGGGGGTGTTGTGAGTGATGTTCAGACTGATCCCTTCTGTCAGTCACCACCACGGTCGGAGGGTTTGCACCCTGTTTTCAGACGTTAGCCCTGGGGAGTGCTGAGAGATTTGGCGTCGTTCTGGAGAAGTTACTTTCATTTCTTCATTTCCCTCAGCACTGTTTGTCCTATTACCCCTCCTCCCCTTCGTTAAAATGCATCTGCTTAATAAAGGTCGCACCGAAGCAGGGTTGCAAAGGCGCGGAAGGCGTTGGGAATGTTTGGTGGCCAAATGCTACAACAGTGTGTCTGTGTGTATGCGCGCACGTGTGTGCGTCTACTGATTATGTCAGTTGTGCTTCACTTGATGGGTTGTTTCATCTCTGGTTTTATAGCGTAAGGGAACATTAGCCTGCCGTTGGCCACTTTACACTGCTCCTGTGTCATTTGAACACATTCCAACGAAATTAACACAGGCACACGCATGTCACGCATGCAGATACAACCAGCTGTGCTTCACAATGCACGCATGTCTACTAGTCTGATGTGCACACACATATGTGTACACATGGACGGGAAGACTGCCGTCTGTGGCTGGGAATTATGGCGTTTGTTTTAATGTTGGGAATGTTGTCATTGCACCTTTAACCACCCCAGTCTGTTGACTGTTGCCAAGGGATATGCATCCATCTGGATGTGTGTGTGTTTACAAAGAAACATGCACATCATTTAATTTAAGCATGCACTCGTGCTAGTGTGTTTAAAGAATATTCGTCTCAAGGGTCCATTTGAAGCGTGCTTAGTCATATAGGTATAGAATAAAACATCCACTCCCCTCTTATTGAAATTGCTGCTGTAATGTTAGCTTTAGCATAAAGGCACTTAGTTGAAACCTCCATAGAGAGGCGTGGAGTTAGATGGAGCAGAACGGCAAACCCCCACGGCTACCTGCTCAACTGAACTCAAATGTAGTCTTAGACACATCTCTGCAGGTGCCTAAAACTACATCATTAAAATGAGAATGTAATTTCCCCCAAGTGTTATTAAAGAGTAAGGTATGTCTGAATTATGCACAGCATGTCATTCACTTATTGAACAGCGCTGTGACGAAAATTAATTGTAAAAAAAAAAAAAAAAGATTTCAATAAATGATTTATATTCAAGTCAATATACTTATTTCTTATTAAGAACTATGCTTAGAAACATGCACATCATTTATTTCCTAATTCTAACCACTATTTCCTAATTCTAAGGGCTGAGTGTGTCACAGTGACTGGACAGTGATGTCTGGCCGCCATTCAAAATCCAATGAATATGAAACACCCGCTATCCCAGTTAATCTCAAAGTTTCATAAAAAACCAGAGAACCAGTTTGACGACGGCGGCAGACATCATATCAGGAATCTGGGATGGGACTGTGGTTTTTCCAGAAAAATTCCCCTCACATAAACAACGACAGAGAATAAAACATTGTCGTGATATTCTCCCCCTCATCACTGTTAATGAGACATTTGCCTGTAACCATTTTAGAAGCAACTGTGACTCACACGCCAAGACTTCTAAACAAATCTGTCTGGGCTCTTGTAACACAGTGGCATCAGTGTGCCAATGACCATGCTCGACTGCTCCCTAATGTGAGCTGTATTCCCACTGGCTTTCTGCTTCTCTGTCTTCCCACCAGCTGAATCACGAACAGCTGACACACATCTTTCTGCGAAAGCAGAGGGCACGGTTACGCCTGGATACCTTGTGTACATGTGGAGAGTGCAAAGCCATGTTCCTTAACGGGGCAACAAAAAGCAACTCTATGGGACTGTGACCAGAAGAAGCTGCATAGCACCTAGTCACCTAGGCTTGAATAGCACGTGTGCATGTTTTATTTATAATTTAAATGAATGTGCGTGTGTGTGCGTGTGTGTGCGTGTGTGTGTGTGTGTGTGTGCGCGTGTTACATAGACATTGTTGAAGAAAATACATTTGATTGCAATAATCCTGTTGTCATTGCATATCTATCGTGTGTGCGTGTGTGTGTGTGCGCGTGCGTGTGCGTGAACACTATGCATGTCCACGTGGTGTATTAGTGGGACGTTGATAAAAAAGGCTGTTCATTTAACATGATATAATAATAATAAGATGCTCAGTGAGGCAGAAGAGTGAGGAAAATATGCCCTGCTGTCAGAAGATTGTGAAAAATAAATAAATCAAACGGCTTCACACAAAGAGACTTTGATTAGGGTCACCAGGCTGCGGTCTGCCAGTGGGCGCGTGCGGTTGTCGGTTGTTTCACCACATCTGCCTGGAGATCAAAATAAAAGTGATTGTAAAAACATAGCTTGTATTGATTCCTGGGCGTGAACAATGTGCCACCGGTCACATTAAACACTACACTGGAGTCTTTAATTTGTGCTCTAATGGGTTTTTACTTAGCACACTGCCGAGACCCAGGTTTATATGAGTTCAGCCTCTGGCTGGCTGTTAAATGAAATACCACTTAAGCCAAGGTGACCCTCTTTATACTGTATATTTAGAAAAACGCTTCGCTCAACAAGTGATAATATCGCAGTTTGCACCACAGGCAGAATTTTCTTACATTTTTATAGAAATTAGTGAACAAGTGGATTTGCACTGCACATGAATAACAACCTTGCCCTCCATAGATTTCAGGATAACCACCTCAATACACAAAACTCAGAGCAATTGTCATTTTCCCATATAGCAGGCAGGCCGGGCGAGTGAGAAAAGTGAACGCAGCGTTTTCTCGCACAGCATAAATGCAATCCCAGCCAACCCTTATATTCAGGGGCAGTCTGGATGGAGACATCTACTACCCGGCTGACAGCAGAACAGACGGCAACTGTTGCTCACCAGAGAAAAGCAGCACGGTCGAGCCAGCCTGCAAGATCGCCACTAGAGCTACAGGCTACAGTATTGGCACTGGGCAGTATCAATCACCATCAGCCTATCCACGGTGGCTCCCATTCTCAACGCGCCAGCTATGGTCCAACCGGGAGCCTCACGTCAATCAGAGAGCACAGCTCGTCCCTGCCTGCTCTGTAGATTGCAGCCGGCGAACAGCAGGCGATGCGAAATGACAAAGTCTCACAGTTTCAAAGGGAAGAGGTGATCGAGAGGAGACAGCGGGAGAGGAGGGGGGGGGGGACAGTGGGAGGGATGGGGGAGGAAACTGTGATCAGATTATGAGTCATGCTATTGACTGACATGCTGCAGTGTAGGGCATGTCCTGGGAGCTTTCATTGAGTTTGTGTTTTCGAAGACCAGCAGCTGGCCTGTGGTGTGAGCGTGCGTGCGTGCTCGTGCGAGCGCGTGGGCATGTGCATTTGGTCAATTTAACACGCAGGCCAAACAATTATGCTCTGCGGTAAAACCATCCTTCTTTTGCCAGCTCTACCTATATTACCTGTTTTGGTCCACAAACCACGTGGCTAATGCAGAACTGCCTGTCTTGTTCATTAAATAGTTCCAATGCATGTTCTGGTGGACACATCGCATCACACCATTTGACAAGTGGTTGTTGTTTCGATGGGTTGAGAGTGGCCAAATCATCGGTTAATGATTCTTCTGACGCCTCTATGACAAATGGCTTTGGAGAATTGTCATACTGATATGCAGGAGAAGGGGAACAAATGATGGGTCTTTGCAAAACCAAGATAGTCTTACCAGACTGAATTTATTCTAGAAATTAGAAAACATTTCATGGCTATACTACAAAGTAAATGTGTTTATTAAACAAGCACAGGATTGGTGCAAGGACACTTTTTCACAGAGCAAGGTAGATAATTGACTCAATGACGTAAGAGGATGTTTCATATAGAAATGCTTGTTTTTTATAATTGAGTCTGTGTTTTTCTGTTTCTATCTGTATTATGTATATGCTGCTGCCTATCTTCCAGAGCAAAAGAGATTCTTAATCTCAATGGGTACTTCCTGGTTAAATAAAGGTTAAATACAACTAAGAAATAGCCGGTCTGGAGAACTGTGATGAACTAACTTCACTCTCTATCTAACCGGCTAGACTCCAGCCCATCATGGTCTGGCGCTAGAGCTCAGCTCACAGCAGTAGTCAAGTCTCATCAATAAGCGAGGCTTTACTCTATCTGTTCCGTTCTTCGTTGCTGCGTATAAAAGTTGTAACAGACTACCAGTCACGGCCGTAAAAGTAAGGGGCTGGAGATTTATGATCTCATTTAGCGGTGGCTTTACAGCAGCTTTCTCCAGAGTTGGCCTAATGAAATGCCAGAGGAAGTCAATCCTTGAGAGGTCTGGCAGCGGTGCTTTGACTCTAACACCTAATTGGTTAATCGCGCCGAAGTTTGTTAATCATCGGCTTTAACGATGTGCACTCTGCTGCGGAGGAGAGTTCTGCTATGTTACAAAGGAGATATTACAACATTTCTGTCTGTCTGTCTGTCTCGTCGGTAATAAATCTGCTTAGAGAGTCATTATACTCAGTTACATGACATCTAGTGGTCTTGTATATTTCACTGGAGGTCGAAACCCCTCAAGGATAAAATACATTTAGGGTAATTGTGTGATGAGTTATTTGCTTAATCATGTTCATTATTTTCAGTGTTTTGTCAGTTTATTGTTTAAGAGTTTATGCATGTGTATGCTGTTATGAAATGGGATGATTTGTCTGTTATGAAATGCTTTTTTCCCCCCTTCTGGTGGGGCCCCATGGGGCGATCATGACTCATGGCTTAGTTCAAGAATCACTGTCTTGACCAATTACTGGGGCCGCCTGGATCCATGTTGTTTTGTGTGGTTGTGGGAGAAGCGCTTGGTCTCATCTTCCCCCCTCTCAGCAGTCAGGCCACAGAATGTATCATTCTGCAGTTCTCACCAGTATATTTTCTACTAAGATAGAAGAAATTAGAGCCTTTCCTATGCACCTTCAGTCAGCCTTTTTATAACCACACACACCATTCTCCCTGTATGTCTACCCATCAGATCCTCCTACTTGTAATAGATGTGTGCATATGGGAGTACTATAGGACTATACACTACAATGCTTCAAAGTGATATTCTGGGCTGTGGGGTTCTGGCACAGCTGTTCAAAGGTGTTTCTTTGGGAAGGAAAGCAATGCAGGGGTGGCATGTGTGATGGATGGAGTCAGACATGTTAAATGTGATTTCACTTGCATTTTAGTGGCTAAGGCCCATTAATTTTTAATCTGTGCCACACGATGTCTGTTGTCTTTATTGTGGCTGTCATCTCCTTAATGGGCTTTAACGTGGCCCACATGATCTTGACAGCTTCAAATCTGCCACATGCATATTATGTCTTCCCCCTACAACACACACACATGCACACACACACACACGCAAATAATGGAAGCATTTCTGGGATAGCGAATTGAACGCCTCCTATTGAACGCCTCCTCTTGAAAAGAGGACTAATCCCTAGACCCAACACGCCTGCTATAGCTGCTAGTGCTAACATGAAGTTCAGTGTAGCTCATCCTCGTTGGGACTCAAACGCAACAAACCCCAGGCATGACCTCCCTTCCACTATATAGCATTTTCATCCTGCCTCCCAACTCTGCAGGTTCTGTATAATTACACCGGGTTACATTATTTGATATATGAGTTGGTTGTTGTTCACAGGCTAATGAGATACCGACTGGGCATACAATATGTTGGACGAGTCGGTGTCAATGAGCCATTGTTCTCTGCAGAGGGATCTTGGCAACAAGGGTGCTTGCATAAATAAAGGAAGATTTGCAGAATGTATGCAGTGTGTGTACCCTCAACCACTGCTACATGGAGGGCGGATGTGCTTACAGTTAACTATATATGTGGATCGCTCTGCGGGCAACCACAGAAGAAGGCATCAGATCACATTTGCATTTTGGAATTACCTCTGGCCCAATGCATGCTTCTGAAACAGCCATTATCCGCGTAAAGTGGGGAGGAAGGGTGGGGGGGTTTAGCTCAGAATGGATAGGTGGGTGGTAATGAAATTGGAGTCAATTCAAATACGCTGTTAATTTCAACCCAGCATTTATGAAACATTAATGTAGAGAGCGGGAGAGAACTCTAAAGGAAATGCACGTGAAGAGCACAGCGTGGGTTTAGCCACGTGAAGGGAACGAAGAAAGCGTGTGTGATAATGGAGCTGACATACTTTGAATATTCTGAATTTACAGCAGATTTTGCTCTCTCTCTCTCTCTCTCGCTCTCTCTCTATCTCTCTCTCTCGCTCTGTGTTTGCTGTGGATTTGTAATGAAGCCAGAGTGAACGCCACTGCGGCTGACATTCAGGCTGATAGCAATATGAAATATTGATGTACACTTCAGTAGCCTATCAGATGCGATGACGCTCACTTAACAACAAGTGAATAAATGGCTGCGTGGGAAGACGTCCCCCGCATGTACTGTATGGATGAGCTAATGTGGACTGGACAACGCCTTCCCGCCCCCGCCAAACTACTAGAAGTTGTTTTGGAGTTGGTCTCCGCCTTGCTTTCCACCCTCTCACACAGCACAGAGCACATCCTTCAACATTATACTGTAGGAGCTTTATGACTTGACAGAAATGATCATAGCCGGTAGAAAAAGACAGTACATACCCTACACATTCCATAGTTTCACCATAACTGTAACATAGTCCACATATTATTCATAAACGTAGGCTATATACATGTTTTGTTGTTTTGTTATTTTGCTGCTGTATTTTAATTTAATCTTATTTCTGGTATCTTAACTCAGTTTAAGACCACGTTTACACCATTTAGTAGATGTTTTCATCCAAGTTTATGGATAGCTGAATTGGTCATACACCAGTCATCATAATAAGTATGTAGGCTACATTCTAATTAAGACACCAGCATTTACTAGAGCAACTGTATGTAGATTAGTTATTGGGTGCCTCAGACTTAATGATACCATTAAGTATTCTTCCTAATGAATTGCTATGAGCCATTAAGACTATCATAATGGAGTAGAAGGTAGGAGATTTTTAGTGAGATACATTTGATAGCCATGGGGGATGTGGAAGTGCTGAAGTTCTGTAAGAAAAATGTATTTAGTTTGTAAATATATTATAAATATATATTGTTATATTTCATATTTAGGATATTCTCATTGCAGATTCAGTGAACAGATGTAACCAAAGGAATATTTCACCAGCACGTGAATACTGAGCGGCTTCTGAACATACAGTGTGTCATTATATGCATACGTTATAGGTCACTTACCTTGCATGCATGTAAAGCGCAGTAGTGTTCCACATCCATGAGCATCACCACTGGATGACAGGCATGCACACAGATAGACACAAACACCAATTAATGAGAATGCCTGACAGTATGCAGTAAGAGGCAGACAGAGGAATCGACTGTGGCCTGCGGCAGTGACAGTGACAGACTGACACGGCGGAGAAAACTGGACTGCTTCGGAGAATTCCTCTTTGGGATTGTCTTTTATGCAGGCTGCACACACAATCCCCGGCCTCTGCGGACTCCTGTCATCTCTAATCTTCACCAACCTTCAGACGCTGGCCATTGCTTAAATGAAGCCTAATGATAAGATGGTGGTACGCACGGCAGGGAACAAGATCAAGGCTGTGAGGAAAATGGCGGCTTGGTGACTCAGAAACGCTTGCAAAGGAATATCACCGTGAATGTCAATTATATTCATTCATGTTGAGGCACACATATTCAGTAACACAGGAATAGCATGAATGGAGGTATTATTCCCCATGATGAATTAATGCCACCTATCATTCTAATTTCCATTTCACTTGCATTCTCTTCTTTATGTACATACATGCACCACACTTGATTGGCTCTCTCACTGTCAGTGGGTGGATACAGTGATAAGAGACAATTACTGCCCTACTTGATACAACGGAAAAGTTAGTGTCTTACACCGCATTGAAAACTGACCACATGTGGGTTTGTTAGCTATTTGCACATATTATGCTAAAGACTATATGCCAGAGTGCCTTGTAATTAGCTACATTTACTACATCTTCATCATACACTGTTCCACAAGTATAATGTTGGTGTAATTAGGTGAAAGGAAATATCTTCAACAAAGACACATACTCTTGAGCCATGAACTAGATAATTTCCTGGTTGAGATAAAGATTGTGAACATCTTTCCCATAAGCATATATATACCATTTCACAAGCACAATATTGGTGTAATATTTGCTGGAAATAAACATTTGTTTTTATGCTTATAACACTATATGGAAAAATATATTGCTTTATAGCAGGGCTTTATAGCCCGTCACTGGCTGTGCAGTTCTACTGCTCTCATGAAGATGTGGTTGGCTGTGGAGATGCTTGGCCATCACCATCCAGAAATGATGTCACTCCTGACAATGATTTTATTTTCAGAAAGGACATCTGGTTTTGGCTAAAAGCTGATGTTAAATTTAAGCAAACTATACATTATTTTACAATATATGGTCCCTTTCAATGTGACAATATATCATATACTAGTTTGATATATTACAGTATTACTCAGCACATATTGTGAAACATAAAGGTCTCTCGTTGCTGTCGAGGAAGCTCACATAGTTCATTGTACGCCACAATGTATTTGTGGTCTACAGATGTTGACGTCCATACTGAGAGAGAGAGAGAGAGAGAGAGAGAGAGAGAGAGAGAGAGAGAGAGAGAGAGAGCAAAATCAGGTGTGTCTTTATGAGGGATTGTATGTTGTGACAAGATGTGACAGACAGCACAATGTCTAGCAGTGTGGCTGTTAATATATACTCCCATGGCACAGTGCTCCTTACCCCAACCAGCCTCCCACGGAGAGAGGAGCAGGGGACAGCAACACCTCCTCGCAGAAGGAGAGGAGCACGGGAGGATGAATGGGGGAGCACGGGGAGGTTTTATTTCCTGGTCTTTCCCCCCACTTATAGGAGGGGTCTTTAATTTCATCTCTGAAATTACTTATTGTGTGTGTGTGTGTGTGTGTGTGTGTGTCCTCAAGCTCTGTCACTGTGTGTGTACTGTATGTATGTGTGTGTGTGTGTGTGTGTGTCTACAGTATGTACACCGGCCTGGACGTCCGGTTAAAGGAAGGCATATTTAGAGAATGCGTGTGTGTGTGTGTGAGTGTGTGCGCGACCACAGCACTACTTTTGATTGAATTAGTGAAAGGGAAAGACATCCATCTTCTCAGCTCTCCCTCCCCTGCGCTGGTGAAGAGCTGGGTTATCGATCTCAAACAGCTCTATTTCCTCTTGGTGTCCAAACGTATTAGATGCTCTGCTTTCACCCCAGGCCTCCAAGATCTCTCGTTCCTCTCTCCTCTCTCCCCCATCATTCTTTGCCTTTTCTTCCGTCCATCTATCTCATGCGTCATGTCTCTCTCCGACAAGCTCCCCCCCTCCCCCGGTCATTGTGGGTTCCTCGCTATAGTTTTCCAGGCTCTTCTCATCTTTTCTGGCCGCTAGCTGTTTCCTAATTTCCGCCACCCCGACTCTCTCGGCTTTAAATCCCCTCCCTTTTCCCATGTCTGCCAACAGATAGGAGCATTGCCCGCCTCACCTAAGACTTTCTGTGCCTTTTAATATTGTTTCCCAGTTTCCCTCACTCCCGTTCTCTCTTGGTAATTCTGATGCTAAAATTAGACTAAGAGCGATATTCTGAGTAGTAGAGGAGTCAATTGCTATTCACTGCCTTTGGGGAAGAGCAGATGTTGGCAGGGTTGCAACTGAAAATGCCCGTGAGAAATTATGGCTAAATGACAGTGATGGAATAAGCATGAGCAATCATAAAATGGAAACTGACAATTGCATTGTTAAGTGTCAAAATAATGTTCAAGTAGCAATTTGCTTGATCAAATTAATGTATTTTTACAGTAAAAGCTTCAGTTGAACTTAACACATAAGGATGCATGGCTCACCTGCCATTACAGTATGTTCTAAAAGATTCCCCCATATGTCTTGACAATGACAATATTTGAAGAAATGGTCTCAGGACGATGGACTAAATGCCCTTGTCTACTTGTCTTTCCAGGCATTGTACCCGAGCCCAGAGGAAGGCTGGCAGATCTACAGCTCAGCACAGGACGCAGATGGGAAGTGTATCTGTACGGTGGTTGCACCAGCACAGAACATGTGTAACCGAGACCCACGCAGCAGGCAGCTACGCCAGCTCATGGAAAAGGTGACAGCTGTCAATAACACACTCACTTTGAGCCCAAACACACAGACACTCACACACACGCACGCACGCACACACACACACACACACACACACACACACGCGCGCGCGCACACAAGTCTGGCAATACTTCCGTCACGCAGACTGCCTAAGTGAACAATCCCTCTCCCTTCATTTGACTCTTCATCAGTCACATTGTAAATTAGACGATTCCTCTCATCGTTCATTAGCCTTTTGTCTTTGGGAGAAAAGGGTCATGGGAAGTGTATTAGACATTTGTCAACTCAAAATGGAAGATGTCCCAAACTTGGTAATGAAACTAAACTAAACTAAACTAAACTAAAGATTTTTAGTTTAAAGTTTAATTTAGTGTTGCACAGTTCAGAGCTCACTCTTTAGATATGCTATATAAAAGTGGCTTCTGTGTTTAATTTCACTTATTTTACTCAGAGATGGTCCAATTCTGTCACGCTGAACACAAACAGTGTGAACAAATTACCAAACGCTGGCTGTGATGAGTTAGAATTATGAATCACCTATATGTTGTATTGCATGAAAAAGGTAATTTCACACCTTGCAGTTAACGAACACACACACACACACACACACACACACACACACACACACACACATATACACACAGACTAATCTCCGTTGCATCATCTTCAAGCTGTTTCTACGCTTCCAGCAGTTTCTATGCAAAGCAGAAGTGCGGAAGAGCATGTCAAAGGGACGCCAGCTCCTCTCACCATCAAACGCTTCTATACCTTATTTCTCCCCACCAGGGAAATACTCGCTTGGCTAACTGCTGTCTTCCTCTGGTCAGCCTGTTCACAGCCGGGGGTGTCCTCTATGAACGTTCCTGACAGCCACGGCCCCACAGCAGAGCTGCCAGTAGTATGTCGTTATCTCTCAGGGACTGAGCCGGGATGGAGGGCCCGGTTAAGCTAAGCAGACACAGGAGGAAGGGAAGGGGGGAACGCAAGATGAGACAGGGATACAGAGAGGCGATAAAGGAAGGAGGGGCTGACATTGATGGGGTGTTTCTCGGGGAGGTGGAGGTAAATTGAGATGCTGAATGGGCTGCTGGCGCCCACTTGGATCAATGAGGCCCCGTGACCTCACGTATCGCGTTCTCTCTCAATGAAGCCCGTGTCTCAGGCCTCCACACAGATACAGACCACACACACACACTCACGCACACACCTCACACAACTGCAGCCGCATAGAGGCTTGCAAAATGTGTGTGCACGTGCGGAAAAGCTTCTATGTACAGTGAGTGAGCACTAGTGTGGGTTGTGTTTGTTATATGTTGTGTGTGTGTGGCACGGGTACTGTATGTGTTACATAGTGGGTGTCATAATGTCTCATTATCATGTTTGGTTTTTGTTTGTCTTTCAATGTTTATACTGGATGCTGTGAATGTCCCCAATACAAATGGGGATATAAAATGTGCGTTTGCGGCATTCATTAATGAGCGTGTGCCCATAAGTGTGTGTGTGTGTGTGTGTGCGTGTGTGTGTGTGTGTGTGTGTGTGTGTGTGTGTGTGTGTTTGTATGTTTGCCTTGCTTGTGAGTGTGTTTACCTCAGCATGTGCACACATAACCCCCTCGTAAGGTCACCAGCTGCCAGCAAGAAGTCTTAGCTTCTACTGACTGTTAAATAAAGGCCAGTCTAATTAGATCACCTGAGCTCAGGGCTGGAAAAGTCGCACAATAACGACTATAAAAGGAACGTGTGCACGGGTGCGTTTGCGCATGTCTCGACAACAGGGCAGGTTGGAACACTGGTTGAGTCAGACAAGTGGTGCTGCAGGCAGGCAACAAAACGACAACGAACTGACCCGAGCGGGACAAATCAGGAGGGCTGCAATAGACTAACACAGGACAGGCCATTGGGCAGGGGATAACAAGAGGCAGGTGAAACTAATAAACAATCAAGCTCAGGAAACAGACCAACAGAACACAGGGAAGCAGACAGACAGAAAAGAACAGAAACACAACAGAAGACGGACCGTGACAATATTGCTTGGTTTGTCTTGTACCTTGTACCGTATGTGTGGCTGTAAACGTGAGTACATGTTTAAGTGTCACTCCTTACAATCCCTTCTGTAGAGCTTTAACACGGCCACTACGACAGATGTATTAGACCAAACAGACAGGGTCCGCGGTGCCACGGATAAGGCTAACAATGTCAAAGCCCTCTACACTGAGAATGTAAAGCAGACTGCTCCCAAATCCTCTGCTCAGCCATGTGCAAGGTCACACAAAGCACCATTAAAATCTGGGCTGACCATGACGGACTCACAACACCGACATTTCAACATTTCATCTTCCTCTGACCCACCTTTTCCAGTGAGTAAGATTAAATATATTGGGGAATAGTGTAGATCTCACACACACACACACACACACACACACGCACACACACACGCACACAGAGACACAATCATACACGCACACGTTTGCGCCGAGGATATGGGACAGAGTGAGTCACACCATTAGACTGTGAGGCAAAGCAAGCAGAGACAGATTGGATTCTGGGTGGTATGAGGGTGCAAAACGTGTTCGGCAGCCAAACGACAGTGTGAATTGGATGCTGGCTCAAGCAGTTTGTACACAGTTTGTACTGTATGTACACTGTGTGTGTGTGTGTGTGTGTGTATGTGTGTGTGTGTGGGCACATGTGTGTGTGTGTGTGTGTGTGTGTGTGTGTGTGTGTGTGTGTGTGTGTGTGTGTGTGTGTGTGTGCACGTGTGCGTACATGCCACTTTGATGCATTTCCACCAAATTATATGTTTTTATTGATAATCCAGCAAATACAAACCTTTGGGTGCAGATGATTGCATTGCAGTTAAGGTATGTGGTGTGGACGTACGTAACACCAAGACAAGATGCATGATTAACATTTGCTTGAGAGACACGATGAAGCGTATTCAATGTTGTTCTGTTTCGCTGATGACAAACATGTGACCGACAGGTGCAGAACATCAGCCAGTCCATGGAAGTGTTGGACCTGCGGACCTACAGGGACTTGCAGTATGTGAGAAACACCGAGAGCCTGATGAAAGTGGTGGATGGAAAGCTGAAGACCGCTTCTGAAAACCCACGCAGCCTCAACCCAAAGAGTTTTCAGGTAGCCTCTCTGTGTGCCTGTCACTCCAGTTGTCTACAACTAAATCTCATTTAACAGATATAGTTTTATCAAAAGCAATTTACAGATATGCTACATGACAATGCAAGGTATACAATATTACCAATATACGGACAAATCAGCAATTTGCAATACATATATGAAAAAAAATACAGTATATCACTGATGTAACAAATTAATATCACAAGCAATTTTTTAAAGTGCACTAGGTTACAGCTGCTCTATAACCATGTAGTTTATATAACTGCCGCTATCCATACATAATAGCATGTTATTGTGACACATTTGACATTGACAATTAAATCAGTATCAACAGTATATCTGTATATTTTCCAACTCCTGCTTAGGACTGAGTAAGGGGTTAGATAGACCACAGTAGACCAAGGACCCAGAACATTACACTACGAACTCCCATACCGCTATTCTCCTAATCTGGTCTGGACCGATATCCTGCCATAGAGTTCCAGTGTTGCTCTGTGTGGGCAGCTAATTATTCCAGACATATTGTTACAATATTCGTCTATCTTCACAGACCATAAAGTATTCTATTGCTCTCCCGAGTGCCAAATAAACATTACATTCAATACCCGTGCTATTGCCGAGTCATTGCGCCCTGCGTTGACACAAATTCATATGCATCTGAATTATTAAACCATTAAACTAGAGATTTATGATTTCTTATATTTGCATCATTCTGTCCAGGTCTTTCCTGATTTTACACAGTGTGGTTAACATTCCTTTGCCTGCTTCTAGTTAGCAGGCACGTACTGTACACTCCCATGTATCTCTACCTTATCTCGCTACAGGCTACGGCTGAACCACCATTATTGCAGAGGATTTTTGTCTTCCTGTCAACGGGCTGTCTTGCCTGGCCTTTCTTCACATTTCTCACACTCGTGCAGATATTAGATGGACCATAAAATAGTTTGATTAAAAGATGCTTTGATAAATGCTAAGTGTGCTTTACCGCTGGGACCCAGTCTCAACACAGGGCTGGCTTATGAAAGACTGTGTGTTGCTCAGGGCGCGCTTTATTGAAGTCATTCCAATGGAGGTAATGAAGATGTTTATAAAATAAGCTCATTCATCAATAAAGAAGTATGCAGCCATACGGAGCAGATGTCTAAATATAAATGCACAATTCAATAAAGAGTAAAGCGTAAAAGCAAGCACAAGTCCAAAAAAATGTAGGATTTGACGGGCGTAGGATGACTGATGAATGCACGCGGCTCAAAGTCGCCCGTGGCAGAGTGCGGGAGATTAACGAGAGCGAATATTTTGCGTCTCGAATTGGGAAAAATTAGATTTATGATGTGGGGCTTCGGGCTTGAGAGCCACTCCATCACCAGATTTACGATAAACCTTAACAAGCAGGAAACAGCCCCTCCTGTGGCGGCCATAGTTTATTGATAAGCCCGCTGCTACTGCCCTTTATTGATATACCTTCCAACAGCAGGCAGCCCGGGCCTCCTGCCGCTCCCTAGCACCCCGGCCGAGCGCGCATCTGTGCGTAGTCCAGTCCCAGATGCAGGAATAGCCTCCGTATAGGACAATGAGGCAGTTAAGTGATCCCACCGAGCTTGGAACTAGCTAGAACTCAACTAGAACTGGAAGGCAGCTCGTCAGTGGGTGATTCCCCTCTCCCCTCCCTCCCCCGCACGGCACCAGCCGGAGCCTCCCGACCTCAGCTGTGTCCTGCGCAGGGCTGTAATCCCCTTGATCCCTCAGTGGCTCTTGCACATCATTGTCCCTCTGCCTCCGTCTGCGGTGGGCTCCCTCAGGAGCTGAAGGACAAGGTGAGCCAGCTGCTCCCCCTGCTGCCCGTGCTGGAGCAGTACAAGGCGGACGCCAAGATGATCCTGCGTCTCCGTGAGGAGGTGAGGAACCTGTCGCTGGTGCTCATGGCCATCCAGGAGGAGATGGGCGCCTACGACTACGAGGAGCTCCGCCAGAGGGTCCTGCTGCTGGAGACCAGGCTGCACTCCTGCATGCAGAAGCTAGGTAATGGTGTGTGTGTGTGTGACGGGGGAAGGGGGGGAGAAATCGTTTTATTTTATTTGCACATTGCATATTGTGTCTTGTTTCATTTTCTATGCCTCGATTGATTGTGTTGATGTACTGTACGCTGCGTCAACAACGCCATTAATTAGGTGTTTTATTTAAATTACGACTTGATTGTTTGCAAACATGCGCTGATAGCAGAACAACGATATGAAGAAATGAAATATGGTATAATGGTCAACATAATAAACATGGTAGTGATTCTCTTTGGGTCCGGGCTTGAAACAGCTGAATACATTAAGTGGAATAGGCCCGGGGAGAAAGGGTAAATGAACGTAAGCAATATGTTAGCTTAAAGTATTTTACGAAAAAACCCACATATATATGTGATGACTTAACAGAAAAAAACAACACTCTGAATATAGCCTTTTGGTGATCAGTAATGTGGTATGTGTTACTGAGTCTTCACTTTACCACAAAATGCAATTGCTAGCCTTACACGGAAAAGCAGCATACATGTGCGTATGCACAGGTATGCTGGGTGTGCTGGTATGACACATCATATCAAAAACTGAATTGTCTTCTCACCACTCTTGTCTTCAGGTTGCGGCAAGCTTACAGGTGTCAGTAACCCCATCACCATTCGGGCATCAGGTTCGAGGTTCGGCTCCTGGATGACTGACACCATGATCCCCAGCTCAGACAACAGGGTGAGGGGGGGGGGGGGGGGGGGGGGGGGGGGGGGGGGGGGGGGGGGGGGGGGGGGGGGGGGGGGGGGGGGGGGG
>JAODUE010038374.1:0-19998 GCA_027564755.1 Amblyopsis hoosieri
GCACGTGCATGCTTGACTGCCACTGCTTCAACTCCCACTTTGTGCACGTGAGGCCAGCCGGGTCTCTGGATAAACACGCGCGCGCACACACACACACACACAAGTCCGTCCATGGGATACATGATTTTCTTTGAACCAATGAGATTGATGCTGGCTCATATTCTGTAATTACTGTATTTCCATGTGTTGAATAACAGCTGTGGCCTTCACTTCCCGTCGCGTAGACAGCTTCTCTCTCTCTGGACACTATATATTTACAGTGTAGGCGAATAGTCTGTCCCAGCTTTATGGACCATATCTATAACCGTCTAGGTCAATACTCTATATTATAGCTACAACATCCTGTATATTCTTGCTTGTGTTACGTTTGCATACGTTTGCATACTGTTTCTGAGCAACTGTGTTGAGTTACCTGGCAACATCTGTCCTTCCAGTGTGATAGTAACAGGAATGTCTAATACAACATGTAATGTTTTTCCATAGACTGTTGAGAGGCATGGTGTGGTCACACGACAAATGGTTTGGTTAGAATGAACATTTCCTTTTTTCTGATGAAATACCCCAAGATATTATTTAAAAAGATGGTATTTGTACTTTGTCTTGAGGCTGTTTATGTGGCATTCTGCTAAACCTTTCAGTGGAAGGTATGTTAAGCTGTGTGTGTGTCTGTTTAATTTTTTCTTATCCAGTATATGTACTATTTATGATGATGTTTTAGGGTGTCCATTGGTCAAAGTCTGTTATAAAGGATATATTATCCTGCACAGTATATTATACATTACTTATTAATGGCAATGTTCTAACAGGGCCGACAGGCCACACACTCCAAAATTGAGCATTGTTACTCTTCATCCACTCTGGAAATAATGTGTAAAGTGCAATTTGTCATTTTCTTATTTTATTCACGATACAAACATGTCAATGGCTGTCAGAAAAAAATAATTTATGAATTTATGAGGGGAATTGATCTGCTTATTAAAAAAAAAAGCTAAAATGTAGCCCAACATTAATACATTGTGCGTTTTATTTATTTATTCTGCAATTTTGAAATGTTTTGACCTTCAAAAAGGCTGAATGGATGCAAACCGTTTTATCTGAGATCTATGGATTATAAAAAGAAGACAGAATTGCTACAGTAAAGGCATTACTTTATTTGCAACAGGACATTCCTGCAAGAGAAATAAAATATGCAACTTGGCTGCCATTTACAGTACAGTGTTACATGTATGTGACAATACAAAATAGTGTAAAAAGCCACAGAAGAATGAAAAGAAAATCTAGTTTGCCTGGTCTTCTGTATTTGGCCACATGTTCTCATCTACATCTATCTCTGGCAAGGCATCTTGGTAAAAGTATTTTGGCATGCCCTATCCACCCCTGGCAGTGTTCTGCTGTGATGTCTTACAGCATCCATTGCATCCATGAGGGACATTTGGTCCTGCGGTCCGAGATGGTCAAAAACTTTCCATCTCCAGGCTGAGGAAAAACTCAATGGGATTGAGGAAAGAGGAGTAAGGTAAATGTATTGTAGGCGTGATCTTCTTTGATCTGGAGACCACTGGTCGAAATGAAAACAAACTAAATTTGTATAGCGCTTCTCGAAATACTCAAGCTGCTTTAAAATATGCGGTAAAATCATAATTAACATCAAAGTTAAACATACCAATAAGTTGAATAGGCCTATGATTATTAGTAACCCGAGTCGGAGTGGCGGGTAGGGGAGGGAAGAGGAGGGGAGAGGGGTCTGGGTTTGTCTGGTTGTCTGTAGGATCTGGTTGGAGATTCGGGCATTCAAGAGGGTGCGGCAACTGAAGGCGCCGTCGCCCTAGATAACAGTGTCACAAACGCATTACATTCTGATTGATCACAATTGCCAACATGCAGAAAAATGTGCATGTATCTCAGATGATTTGATGACTCATAGTATAGCCTGCTTGTGTTTCTATTTTACAGAAATGAAAGTGTGTTAATGTGCGGGTGTCATTGTCATAACAACTGGAACCAGTTCACCATTTGATTCGAAAACGCCGCCGATATGCAGCCCACGGTAAGTCAGATCAAGATTTTTAGTTTACAGTATTGGTGTTTATAAGAAATGATAGGCAGCTAGGGCATATATCATAGCAGGCCTACTGTTTTATCTTGCTCATACAGACTATAAAGGTAAAGGAAGCGTTAGTTCTTCTCAGATGACACAATGAAAAAGATATAAGAATTAAACATTTTAATGAATATATTTCTGACTTTTGGTCACCATGTAATAAATGACCAAACATTCTATAGATTTTGGGAAATATGCAGATATTGTGCGCTCCCAATCCTCGTAATGGAGGGCCGCTGTATTTTAAATGTCTCCATGCTCCAACACACCTGACTGAATTGGTGTAGAAGCTTGATAACAACCCATTCATTTGAACCAGATGTGTTGGAGCAGGGAGACATCTAAAACATGCAGGGCAGGGTCCTTCATGATTAAGCTCATCTAAGATAGGCCAGTGGGTCCCCATGACCAGAGTTGGGAAACATGGCTGTAATTGGCTTTTTAATTCTGCTTGACAGACACTGTTAATCCATCTCCTTGTATTACAGGTATGTGGTGAAAACACTGTTGTTTTCTTTGATCTGGAGACCACTGGACTAGGTAAATTGACGATAAATTAAACTTGTATAGCGCTTTTCAAAATAGTCTACGCCCACTTGTGGGATCACCACTTCTTCCACACGCTACTGCCGCTCCTGTTTGTTCAATTAATACATAGTGGAATTGCCTATAGGTCTTGTTTCTTCAGACTATCCATCCATCCTCATCCACTTATCCATAGTCCGTGGGCAGCAACTCCAGCAGGGAACCCCAAGCGTCTCTTTTCCGAGCCACATTAACCAGCTCTGACTCTCGAGGCGTTCCCAGGCCAGTGGAGGTATAATATCTTATTGGGGAAGACTCAGGACTAGCTGGAGATTCTGGGTGGGAGACTCAAAATAAAATAATCCAATCCACCAAGCAAGAATCAACAGCAAAGAGAAGCTATTTAGCATTGTCTGAAGATTTGGTAAAGTTTTCATGGGCACAACTCTCATACTCTGCTGCTCATCCTCCAAATGTGGCACACGTTTTAAAAGGGAAATAATCAGGCGTTCCAATGGTAAGACATACAATGACTTGCATAGAGCTTTTCCAGCCTTCCAGCCACTCAAAGCTCTGTACAGTATTGCTGCTTCACATTCACCAGCTCCACTGCGCCACCGTCGCTTATAATTGTATTGTATAAATGTATTGCAGATAAGCATTGTTAATAACCAAAGTACAAAATTCCTTACTTTTTGTGTAATGTTTTTATTTATTCCATATAGAGCAAACAGTGAGAGTTTAAATTGCACACATTGTGTAAGCAGCAGAGCGTACCAATGTGATGTTATAATTGATAGGAATAATCATCATAAAAACGTAGACCAGTCGATGTTGGATAGCGTTGAATCAGGAAAGCAGGCTTTAATAATACAATGGTGCGCAGCAAGGGAGAAATGTGTGGTTTCACAAGTGAAGCTCCACCAACACATTTCTGAGATAACAAAGGCAAGTTTTAAGCTTTATAGTAGTTACAGGACAGCACAGAACAAAGGGGGACAGTCGTTGCCACCCCCATAGGTAAATGTTAATTTGGTTGGTTCCAGTGCGGATGTAGGCTTTAGCTGCTTGACCTGCAAACACAGCTGGGTATGGGGGAATACAATGACATAGTCATATGCTGCCATCCAGTCTGTAGGTGGGACAACTGCTGAGGTTGAAATGGGCAATACATGTAAATTAAGCACTGTCTTTTGTTTGTGTCCAAATGGTAAATTTAGGCATGAGATGCAAAGAGCACAGGTAATACATCTGAAATGCTATATTAAGTATGACCTGTCTGCCAAAGGCAATAACCATAATTATTAGTTGAATAATCAAATCACATTCCTTAATAATGTAAGGCAATATAACCCTGGCTGTCAATTCCTAGCCAACAACAACTGGGTTTCATTATCCCTGCTTTACCGGCCTACCTGTAAGCATCCACGAGCACAATACCAACCTATCCGCTCCTAATAGGCCTACTAGTTCTTGCAAATATATTTGTTTGTGTAATCAATTAACAAATTATAAAATCACAAACAGCCAAAATATAAATGCAAAAGTGTCCCTTTTTCCAAATTCTCAGGTTTTTAATCAATATATTAATATTGTGGTGTATTATATTTTTTACACACTTTCCCTCCACTTGCCTGTACCTAAGACACAAGTGTATGCGACATCATCCAGCTGTCAGCCATCACTGGAGAGAGAGACTTTAATGTCTTCATACTGCCCACCAGGCCCATTCATCCCGGAGCCACTCAAGTGACGGGCTTCACCTCCGATGGCAGCAATTTGTACCTCCATGATAATCCTGTGCCCACCGTCCCTCTCCAGCAGGCCCTTGATGAATTCATTGACTTCCTTCGCTCCTTCCAAAAGCCCCTGCTCTTGGCAACCCACAACGCTTCGCGTTTTGACTGGCCTGTGTTCGCCCGGGCACTAGAGTTGTGTAATTTGAAAGGGGCTTTCAAGGCGGAGGTGTCTAGCTTTGTGGATACGCTGCTGCTCAGCAGAGCACTGTTCCCGTCTGGACTGCCTGGGTATTCACAGGAAAAGCTGGCTTTGCATTTCTTGGGCAGAACCTATAATGCGCACTATGCTCTAGATGATGTTAAAATCCTGCAGGATCTGTTCAAGGCGTGGGATCCCAGCATAGATGACGTGCTGAAAGCCTGCGTTGGCATTTTTTAGAAACTATGAAAAGCCTTATTTTCATGTTTGACATTTTCATGGTTTGTCTTCTATTGTGAGCTGTCTCAAAATAATGTAGCCTACAACATAAATTTTCTTTTTAAAATTTCCAATAGTTTACACACTGCAAGGAGTATGTATACTTTTTTTTTTTGGGGCGGGGGGCTTTAACCTCTCTAACATATGAATTATCCCCTCCCTAAATATATAAATGTCAGAGCAGGCAGGAGCTATAGTGATGGCCAGCAGTGGTAAAACAATAGCGTGCTCTATACCACAAATGTTTAAGCCGTTTTCTTTTTAGCTCTCAGAATTTTAGGCTACATAGACCATGGCAGGCTGTTACCACGCCAGAAAAGAAAATTATGCCAGTTGATTGCAAAAACCCAAACAATTCATAGCAGGATCAGCTACAGGTTACATAACAAAAAAGTGTCTTATCATTATAACGTGAAATTATTTTTGATAAACTGAATAATATAACATGAAACTGTTAGTGATTAATTTAGCTAATTTTACACAAATGTTATACATAAAAATAAGTAATAACATGAATTAATCTATCTGGTTTTGTGTGATTTATTTATACCTGTACATAAATATACTGTACTTGATAGTTGGGTAAACAGCATTGATATCAAAAGTATATTACAAAAAATAAATCAAAGCTTAATGACACTTTGCATAGCTCAGTGATTCCCAATCTTGGGCTGGAGGCTATAGGCCCCCTGTCCTGCATGTTTCAGATGTTTCGCTGCTCCAACGCACCTGATTCGAATGGGTTATCATTCGCTACAGAAGCCTGATAACGACCCATTCATTGAATCAGGTGTGTTATAGCAGGGAGACATCCCGCTCTAACAAATTCCCAATCAAAACACTTCTCGTTCTGACTTTGCTGAAAACACTTTTTCATACACACAGACTTTGCTCTGTAATATGGAAGTAGTGCAGATCACACTAAACACTATTCCAGCCTTGGCAATGAATGCTCAATTTGCGGGAATGAGCCTCTGCGGTAGTACCCATATGGCATTGAAGGGAGAGGTGTTTTGTTTTGATTGTTAAATAGCAAAAATCTTTCTTCAGCATATCTTACTACACTTAACTCAGGATGAATACAAATTCTGGAAATAAAATATAAACCCTCCAGTGCTCTGTTGTGATTAAGATATAGTAAGTAATTCTGGAGAAAGCTTGTTAATATAGATTATAACAAAAACACCTCTCCCTTCAATACCATAGGAATTGGAAATGCATTGCAAAGGCTATGTATTGTGTGTGTGCGTGTGTGTGTGTGCATGTGCGGTCTGCACCACTGTGGGTTCCTATTTACAGAGCCAGGGCTGTGTAGAAGTACTGGATATTTTCATTTTGTGAACAAATATACAATTTCATTAATACATTTGTTGACAAAACATGCATTTGGAATATCTAGTAGCAACTTAAATGAGAATTTTAGGGATTTAGCCCCTACAAAATAAATCACAACAAATATTGTCAAACGCTTGCTTTATTAGATAGAGTATGGTCCATTTAAACCTATATGGTAAAGTATTTAACACTTTGTTTTGTAAATGAGGGTGAGCTTATACCAATACTGGTAATATACACCAGTTTGCAAATACTAAATCGCCATAAATAAAATTTCACATCTCTAAACCAAATGTAGCATTTAGCTGGTAACAGAGGAGTTCAAATTTCTACTTTATTCAAGTAATGTACTAACCCACTATAAATTTGGCTCAATGCAAAATGTGTTCCAATGGTGCTGTAACATTAACCTTAGCGTTCAACACTGGATTGTGTACATTACAGTATATCCTTCTGAATAATGACAAACTGGATTACTTGAGTATACAACAAGCAAAAGTGCATATTCCAGAAGTAATCAATTAATTCAGGCAATCTGCCTGGTCAAAGATACATTCCAACACAATCATTTAAGCATTGATAGCTGTAAGAAATAAAGCATTTTATTAATTAGTTTAGCTTCATCCTTTAACTCCCATTTAATAATTCTATATTTTTAGACAACTGAATTTCACAGAATAAAGATGAACACCTTTGGGGAAGAACAGTGATAGAGTAGTACATGCTGAGGTATTGATAACAGCATTCAGCTGTTCTTGTCCATTGCTTTAATAGCAGCCAGTCGCTCCTGATATACAGAAGCTCACACAGCTGTCTTGGTACAGTACATCACAGTCTGATTTAAGCATTATTTAACATTATTTCTAGTGTTAAAACATTATTTCTAACAGAATAGGATGCGCTCAGTAAGTAGTTCTATAGAGCACTAGTCATAACCATCTCTACACTGACATTAGTACTCCTTGGACGCTGTAAACCCCAGCGAAAATATAGTTTATGCACGGCTGCATGTGTGTTCTGTAACAGATGTGGAGGTATACATTGCACATACACCAGAGGTGCGTTCGGAATTGGCGAACGGAACGTTCGTGACTAATATGTTTGCCTTGAACTTGAATTTTGAAGGATGTGTGTAGACATTCCAAAAAAACTTAAACTGTCACCCTTCGTCCAGCTTCAACGTGTGTTCGCCGAGAACTACCTCCTCAAACCGTTTTCTTTTGTTCGTGGTGAACACAATGCAAACACAAAACTGTTTAAACATGTTTGCAAACGTTCGCTATGTTCGCCAATTCTGAACGCACCTCTACAGTAGAAAGAGGGCTAAAACAGTTTATTCTTTTGCTTTTTTGTAATCCGACAATTAAGTCTTAAGTCTGGCGACAAAACTGATACGGACAGGGGTCTACTACAGCTTGTTAGGATGACGGGCTGAGACAAAAATGTATTCTGCAATACTATCTACTGAAACAGTCCCTCAATATTCACAGCATTACCCCTAGTCGGTAAGATTGGCATTTGTTGTTCTACAGGGGAAGAGTAAATAAACAAAATGGCTGGTAAATAATAGGCCGAGGGAGCCACAGATGTTCCACTAGAGGAGACAACAAGCTCGGAACATGGTCATGCCTGCCTGGGTAGTGATCTGCAGAGAGACGCTCTCATTGGCTGAGATGAAGAGGACAGTACCCCGCCTCAAGGTGATGTCAGACAGGGCAGCGGCTGAGGTGGCCTGGGCATCGCCCTCGATGACCAGGAGGATTCCAGCGCAGTCTATTGGAGCGACCCTGTACTGCTTGACAGAGGCCGGTACCTAGGGTGAAAGGAGGAGATACGCACTATACTGTGTCTGTAGCCTATTCTGAACAATACCGTATACTGAACAATACAGTAGTCATACCGTATACCGAGCAGTAGTCGCTGTATACTGAGAAATACAGTACTAATCCTGTATATTGTGCAATATTCATCAATGCATTCCATTGTAAAGCAGAATAAATCAGTAATATAACCAGGATGTTTTTCTAGATAATTAATAAATATGTCTTAATTGCAAGTTATATGGCCCAATGGAAAACATTCAACATAAGCGCTAATTAAAACCCTCAGAGACCCAAGCATTGATGTTAATGATGTAGAATTTTTTTCTCCTTTTTAAATAGTTTTTAGCAAGGCCCTGATTTTTTGTTTTTTGGAAGATTTTGTGAAAACATTGCAAAATTGCAACATTGGGTCATAGAGGTTACAAATATCACCACTATAATTTTAACAAGGTCCATAGATTATTAGGCATTGATGATTCAATAATAGCAAAGTAAGTATACTAAAAATGTATTTTATTGACATTAAACTGTTTGATTCAGTACAATAAAAAGGAAATTAACTTTACAATTAGTCTTTACAATTAACTTTACAACTAGTCATCCATGTTATAATGCATTTCCATATGATAAAAAACTATGAAATTGACTTGTTATTGGAACATCTGACCTTGAAAAACTGGTCCTCAGCAATTTATTCATATTGAACTTTGTTACAAATTATTACTGGTGTCTGCGGACTAGTATGGGTCTCCTTATTTGTGAAAATGAATTTACACCTGACTCAGTGATGGGGCCTTTTGTGTGAATAAGTGACCCCATTGAAGCCCAGTGTTGCATTTTAGCAACATCTGAACAAATCTCTCCAAATCATGTGTATTATATTTTTTATTTTTAATTATTACAGTTTTCTGTCACTTAACATCTTTGGAATAAAGGAATAAAATACGATAGGTCAAATACTTACTTGGAAAATTGTTGAAATTGGCCCAGAAGGGGTAGCTACGTGGTCAGTTGTAAACAGCCATGTTGTTTGAATTTGAAATGTTGTATGTCTTTCAGTATTTGTATTTTCCCGCTAAAAAATTTGCAATTATATAGTTTAGAGTCTTGGGGGTTGGGGTATGTAGTTTTTGGTTACATTCTGTCAGGATTAGGTACTACAGACAGTTTCAAGTAAATGTTGCAAATTTGCAACTGTGGGTCTCCAAGGGTTAAATATAATGTAGTCTTATTTTTTATCATTTCACATAAAATCGTTTTTAATTAATTGTTAGTACCTGTATCCTCATGACAGTGAAGTCTGGTACCGGGGGGTCGTAGAGAGAAACAAAGGGGTCAGAAGGGTCCTGGACGTGGGGGAAGATTTTGGAGCTCGCCGCGGCAGGGGTGTAGTTCAGCATATCACACAGTGTGCTGACATCAATGTACTTGGGAGTCAGGCCAGCCCGCACCGTGTTGTCTGAACAGGCCATGCACTCGATGCAGTCTGGGCAGAACAGACGGACAGAGAGACAGGAGGAAGATAGTGAGATCAGCTGTCCTCTAAATCAGGTTCTCAAGTAAAATAAATGCCTAATATTAGTGGCATTACGCATTAGCGGTCTCTACGGCAAGGAAACGGTCAAGGAAATATAAATATAAAAACAGGACCTTCCTCTGGTCCCGAGACGCAACTTTTGAAAGCATGTTTTGTTTTGTTATTTTCCCCAGTAGAGAAATACAAGCGGTTTCCAGTGATCATTATGCTACTGTTTTTTCCTGGCCTTGGGAATATACAGTATACTGTGTGTGTATATATTTACAAATACATTTAACTGACCTCCATACAGGTAGGCGTGAGGCTCGTTTGCTCCCAGGAACATGGCCTGGCCGGGCTTCAGCACCATGTGGTTCAGGAAGTAGATGGAGAAGCAGCCAATGTCGCCAGGGTACTGGGAGTGCAAGCAAAGCAGCAGCTCTCCATTACTGCTTGAGGTGTCCTTCTCTGCTGCATCTGCATGGACCACAACCACCAGACAGGTTCACAAGCCAACCAGGATACAGGCTGCTGTTTGGTCCAGACATACTGTGTGTGTGTGTAGTGACCTCACAAGCCAACCAGAATACAGGCTGCTGTTTGGTCCAGACATACTGTGTGTAGAGGGCTACAAATTAGCCAATGTTCAGTGTGCTGTGGATCTTTGGATATAGTTGATGCATTTGTTCACAGCCTAATAGTACATACCCGCTCCCCTTAGCATACAGTAGATGGATACCAGCATTGTTCATATTTGCAATAATGTTTCCATCCATATACCCGGCCAGAAAACGTTCTGACCGCCTTCCCAATGAAACACTTGAGATTCCAACCGCCTGGCATGTTACTTTAAACACTTCCTGCTTCTATGCGCCACCCAGTGTGCAATAACAGAATTACACATAATAACTGCAATATAGCTCAACACTGTATGTAGTCTGCTCTACATTTGGCCTACATTTACAGCATATTGGTAAATAAGTTATGTTATAACTCAGTTTTAGATTAAAATCATTGAATGCCTAAAACCTGTACCTAATCAATTGTATTTTGTTCAAATAAACAATTTCTTATCTTAATACTTTTTCTTTTTCTCTCTCACAATCTTATTTGTGAAGAATTGCCATTGTATGAAATGGGAAATCTAGATAAAGCTGCCTGTGCTGTATGTGCTTAAAAAGGTTGCAATGAGCAATGTCATCGTGTAAAATTTTATGAATACGTTTTTTTTTTTATGGCGAATGGTCCCATTTGATATACAACTGAAGCTCTTGTACCCAGTGACAGTAAATTTAGATGGAACATCATATTTTCTATCACAGGTAAGTAACAATAAAGAAACAATAATATTCAAAGTGTCAATAAAAAGCGTCCTTACCTTCTTCAGTAACTCTTTTCACTAGCATGTTGAGCTGATCCACAAACACCTTCTTCTCACAGTTCATCATCCTCGTGAAGCACCTCTTCAAGGCCTGCCTTGTAGCACGCACATCTCCCGCACTGCACCGCAGCTCCGCCGCGGCCTCGTTGCCCACCAGTGCGTGGAATTCTGGGACAGCTATGCACAACAACAGCTACATGCATGATGACCTTTAACACCATCGTTAAACTGACAAAGCACAGCACAGCGATGTTACATGCTGGATTACTACAGTACTACAGGTGGTGGCGGAATTGGGACTCACATTTAAGAAATCCTAAAATCTCCTCCAGTGGCCTGAAACCACATAGGCCCTGGAAGCGTGTAAGAGCTATGGCCATCTCGGGCTTGTGGTTCTTGTCTGGATAGTGCTCCGGGAACTGAGCGTGCAGACGTGCAGCCAGCTCCTGACCACAACATCAAGAGGAATCATTCCACATGAGGCGTACTTCGTTAACACATTTAGAATAACATTAACTAAACGGTGACCAAATTCACAATCTACTGTAATGTAATTTACTATAAACCACACAAAACTGAATATCAGTGTGAACTATAGCAGCACTGTCAGTCTGCATGATGGAACATGGTTACTGGTACAGTATAATTAATAAAAAAAAATGTTTTATTTAACTTTGATTTGAGCTCCAAAACCCTTCCCCCCCCTTTGTTGTGATCCCTTCATTTTTTCACAGTGAAACTACATATTTTGCTACATTGTTGAGCTACACTTCATGGCATGTTCCAATTTGCTTTATAAGGAAACAGTTGAACGTGGTCTAGATAATAGAGAAAAGCTTGGCTGGCCTGGTACTGTGACTTTGACTGATTAGCAGTACAATGTAGAAACTGGGTGGCTTTGTCTGTGCGCATGTGTGTGTGTGTGTGTGTGTGTGTGTGTGTGTGTGTGTGTGCATGCGCGCTCACCCTGTTGGGGTGGGCCTGTATGGACAAGGCTGTATTGACAGACAACACCTTGAAGAGAAAGGGCAGCTGGCCATGGAAGGTGTCTTTCACCTTGGAGCCCAGACAGCCAGGGAAGTGGGCTATCCAGTCCCCTAGTGTCTTCTGGGCAATCCTGTTGTCTTTGATCTGGGCGTCCCCTTTAGGGTGGGCTCCCATCCACAGCTACAGCAGAAGACACAGATTACTGTATCACTTACTACCCTAGTCTCACAAAGCCAGCCTTTACTTGAGTAAAGTCTGAAGCTAACTGTGTCAGTACCTGCCTACTTGACAAGCAAAGTGTTTTGATTGACATGCACGACGACCAACTACGCAACTCAATGACCAAGTCGGACGTTAGATTTATATTGAGGAATTCATTGGGATACTAAACGACAGGACTCTGGTTGTTTACAGGTCTTGTAAATCTGTAAAATGTGTAGGCTACAGTTACTGCTTAAAATAAATGTTTCATCAAATCATTTTAAACTATAATATTCATCCCGTTCTGCCCAACCATCCTCACTTTATCATAACTGAGTGGTAAATGTTTCTGACTAAAGTGTGTGTGTGTGTTAATCATTAGAAATATGCATGTGCATAATTTACTGGTAAATGTACTGTTGTAAAACAAGTAATGAGCAAAACTAGGATCCCATGAGGCCTATATGGGTTCCGCCTGCATGTCCACCATATTAAAGAAATGTATATTGTTATGTGCTAATGTCCTTTCTCATAGAGATAAGAATACATGTGACATAACCACTCAGTGCCAATGTAAATGTCACCACTGCTATAAGTAGATCTATTGACCTTCATGACAAGTACACAGATCCACTTTACTGTAGCTAAACAAAGCAACATCCGAAAGCATTTACTTAGAGCCTCTCTGCATAGACATTTAGACACAGACTTGGACATTTCAAACTGGATTTTAAATACATTTGTTTAGTATAAAACAGTAATAATTTCTTCAAACGATTATTCTGCACAGCATACAGAATAATATATGTTGCATTTGGGATAGACCTGTATGTTATTCTGTCAGTTCAAAAATGTCCAATCTCTCTCCTGTCTCTTCCACACTTAGCCTATTGATGGATGGATATCATGCTTTACCTCGGCATAGGGCTTGTCATCCTCAATAACAGCCAGTGAGTCCCCACCAACAACCAGTTTGGCCACCTCGCTATCTAGTCCCACCTTGCCCCATGCATAGTTCTGAACAGCACAGGTCAGTGGAAATACTGAGAGAGAGAGAGAGAGAGAGAGAGAGAGAGAGAGAGAGAGAGAGAGAGAGAGAGAGAGAGAGAGAGAGAGAGAGTGTGAGAGTCCAGGGTTGGCACAAGAGTTTTGAGTTTTAACAGCACTTTTATTAGACAACAGTATATTCAATTTTATGGTTCAATCAAATAAATAAAAACACTTTTTATATACAAAATGTTATCCACCAGAAACAAAGCTCCTTTATAATCCCACACCCTCTTGAACTCCCCCACATCCCCCATCATGTTATAAAAAGTATATTCTAGCATGAATCTACATTTCACCATCCCTTTGAACATTGATAACGTTTTAATCTCTATCAGTCTCTATTCTTGGTTTTCTGCTAGTGTATATAGCCAGTTTTTCCTGCCCAATCAAAACGTGTATCGAGAGAGATAGAGAATAATAATAATAATAATAATATTACTTAATAAGTAAACATGTAATCCATGTATATAACGCATAACCGCAGTGTGTAATGTGCCTACAAAGCGCTTTAGTCAAAGCATACATGAAGCAGCTCAGCCAGCTCATTGCGTTCATTGAAAGCAAACATCTACTGTGATAGCCGAGACTGCTGCATGTGCGCATTAATTTTAGTCAATTAATTTAGTCAAGCTTCAGAGAATGTATTCATAATACAACCCTGCTACACATAACGCCAGATAACATTCAAGTATAACGCTAACATTCAAGTATAACGTCTAGGATGAAAACTAACGCCTTGTGTAGCCTATTGTGCTGGCGAACGAGCCCAATTCAATAATGTTCATGTAGATATTAATAAGACATGTCCACGTATAGATCTTAAAGCCTCGTACGTTTAAACATCTGTATATCAAATTATTGGAATCTCACAATGAGGGAGAACACCTTACCTCGTACTTCCTCCATGGCTGCAACGTCTGCAGTGCTGTCACAGAACAAGTGACGTCACGATTCGAGTATTTGCCTTTCCTGCGAAGTAGCCTACATAAATAAATTTAAAAAATCAATCGTTTCATAAGATTCACGCACATAGTTGGTAACCCTAGTTAATATTCACTCTCTAAATTGTACAATACTCTCATGTTCACAAATTATAACAACTAATGTAAAAGTCTAAATACTATTAGATCCATACATTTTTTTGTGTGTTTTTAAATCAATTTTATTATATGCACATGTGGAAATACGATTATCATAATGATATTGCTAATGGCAGGTTGTGATTTCTCCGTATAACAATATTTTACAATCCACAGCATGGCTCTGTTCCACAGGTGGCGCGCTTCGTTAAACATATCAAGTGACGTCGCTGTCTTTATAGCTGACTAGGTGCGCCTGCGCTCTTCGTTCAAGGAAGTACAGGGGAGAGATATCTCAAGCGCTACACAAGTGGGTAGTTATTGCTTATTTAGAGAAAACACAGCAGCTACAATAAAGCTAGAATGTCGGCATTTGACAGCAACCCCTTCGCGGATCAAGGAAGCGACAATCCGTTTCAGGTAAATGTACTTTTTAAACTATTCAAATTGATACATTGTTAAATACACTAGCATACCAGTCAAGCTACTGCTGAGTTGCCGTTTGCTATGTAGCACGCCAGGAAATCTGCTGGATGGTTCTTTGGGTGTGTTCATGTGTGATCTTTTCACGTTTATTTGGTACACGTAGCATGACTGACAAACCTTAACTCACTCTCAGAGCTTTGTTTGACAACGAGGGCGGGGCTTTCTTTCGTGTCATAGTTACAGGGAGAAACTATAGTTTAAATCAATGAACTGTCTAAAACAGATTTGTTTATACAGGTACATTGCTTATAACTGGTCTATTATCCTGGTCTACTATCCTTTCAATATTGTGCCCAGTGATGGCCGTTATTGCCATGGGCACTGTTGACATGTTTATCTGCTTTTATTCTTTTTGTATTACTTAATCTACAAAATCTAGACTTTATTGTGATTCAGTTTGAATTCCAGTATTGAAATGTTGTCTGCTGAGCCTGGGACACTTTTATATTGTTCTGCTGTTCCTTGTGTAAAGGAACTGAACCGTAACGGTAGGCCTAGGTCTACCTCTTTCTGTTTTGAAATGCATTCTCAAAAAGCAGGTGTCACTGTCTATTTTTGTGTTTGGTAATGACACAGCACATTTGTGGGAATTTGATTAGGAATGATCAACCGATAGCAAGGAATGTATATAGTAGCGTATTGTTGACATTTGCTGTGACGTCACTCAGGCCAGTTTGCCTTCTGGGTGTAGAAGTAGTGGCTAAACAGCACTATAAACAGCTGCTATCCCTCTCCTGCAGTGCAGCTCACTCATTCACTCTCACACTCACTCTCTCTCACACCCATTACTTAAGGGATTCAAATGTGCAGGTGTTCATGAATTTCACAATACATATATTTGGGTAATATGAAATACATGTTTTAATACTTGATATAACTCAGAGAGAATGGAGCAACGCGAGAGCTGAGGATGATAAAGGGGGAGTTTTTTTTTTCTTTCAGACCAGAATGACCCATCGCCCTTTGGTAAATTAACTGCATTTATATAGCGCTTTTCTAACGTTCCGGCCACTCAAAGCGCTGTACAGTATTGCCTCACATTCACCCATTAACACACACATTCACACACCGATGGCGATTGCTGCCATGCAAGGTGCGACCAACCACCGGGAGAAGTTAGGGTTAGATGTCTTGCTCAAGGACACCTCGAAACTTGCTGAGGAGTCAGCATGGTTTGAACCAGCGACTTTTGGATCGCCTGTCGCCCCGCTCCACTCACTGCTCACTACTTTTGGATCCACTGTCGCCCAGTGGCGCAGTGAATTTGCAAGCCAATGAGGAGGTTTGCTGATTTCACATGTATTTCTGCAGCAAACTGTTTCAGGCCATGCAGCAGAGTGATAGATGTAGCAAGCTGCCTGGTTACTACGAACGCTCTACCTCCTCGGCAAAATGTAGTTTTTAGACACGCCCACTTAGGAGACTGGAAGATTTCCACGTCTGCTCCCATAGAGATGAATGATATTGCTCTAACTTGGTTAGTATTCTAAAATCTCTGGAGAAACTTCTACGTTGATGATGATGATGATGATAATAATGATGATAATAATAATAATAATAATAGCAACTGCACTGTGAGCAATTATATCCATAAGTGACTTATGTATTTATGTAGTAGTCAATAGTAGAAGTCATCAGTGCTAAACATTTTAGAACATACATTATCTAGCCCTATTAATATACCATGCAATTCCCTATATTCCTTGCTAGAAGCCTAAGTACTAACAGCTTTACAAAGGCAGGAGAAAATTTTTTTTTTTGGAAGCCATTTTTTAAAAACAAAATAGGGACATTCACACCAGAACAAACATTGGACACTCACACCAGAACAAACACTGTCAAAGCAAAGTGTGCTTCCTTATTTACTGTAAGCCACTATCTAGGTCAGTATATCAGACTGATCAAGAGTAAGTTCTTCACCCAACATAATCCCTTATCAAAAACTGTCTTTAATGTTTAATTAATATTCATCAGAGCTGACAAAGCTATTAGTTTTTATGAGTCTTGTAAGGGCTTGACTCCGTGTTTTTATTCAGATGTAGACTGGTCATCCTCAATAAATGCAGATTGTCCTTAATTTGTGTTTAATCAATATTTTGCATGTTAGTACTGTATGAGTAGTACTCAAACTAAGGCATTAGGGGTTTCTCATATATGACAAATGTTCTTAAACTAAGCTTTTCATTCTATAATATTTATTATACTTTTTATGTTTTGTTGGAAAAACCCTTTTTTGAGGTGAAACCTTTCAGTGGGAATGCTGACAGGTGTGTCCTGAAGAGAGGATTTGGGGGAGAGGTCACAGTTTTCAGTCACATGACCAGTTTAATAGTGGATGGCACATTGGGCTGTGGTGTCACGTGAGGCTGTGAGCTTTTCTAATGTCAAATTAATCTTCTGAACTGTTGTTCACCCTGTCAAATATCAACCAAAATAGGCAAGCTGTTGCCCTCTATGGGAACACCTGTGATCATGTGAACAGAGAGGTGTAGCCTACTGTTTTATCAAACCTATTAATTTTACCTCTCGCTCACTCGCTTGCTAAAGTCTGAAATAAAAGCTGTAGTTTCTAGGCTGATTTCCTAAGTCTTCATCCTCAGCTTTCATTTACACTTAATGAGCCTGACCTAGAGTCCATATTTAGTCCTACTGATTTTACTGTCAACTTGGCAGCTTCACTTACTAAAAAATGAATTTATTTCAGACACACGTTTTAGCTCTACACACATTGTACACATTTGACTACAGCCCCAGAGAGTTGAGCAATACATTTTTTACTTGACCATGCAGTGTTTTGCTGGAGGACATGACAGTTCCACTTCCTACAGTGCAGCCGTATGCACTGTAGTGCCAGAAGTAGTGATGGAGGTGAGCCTCACTGAGCGCCTATGGAATTCTACGTGACCACACTGCCTGATTAGGCTGGTGATGGGAAGATCAAATGATTGCGTTATTGCCACGGATGCCACCCTATTCAGAAATCACTGTCATCTTTATGCTTGTGTTAATTTCACCTAGCCGTGCAAGTTAAGCTGTTTAACCCTCCCCCAAACAGGAGGCTTGGCTTGATGGTGTCTCCATATGGGGGAGAACACTTTGATGGCAATGCCACACAACCTGAATGTTGAGCCTGGAACATAGCTACAAACTAGGCGTTCACAACTGACTCATTATTATCGTTAATATCGCAATATCACGTTGCACAATATATGAAAAATGTTGCAGACCGTATGCAATAATATTCCATTTATTTTGTGGAGAGATGGTTGTGTGGCTTAGCAGTGTTTAGATTTAGACAGAAAAGTAAGTACGTGTGGCTGAGGAAGACAACACAATGGAGGCTGAAGGATAGAATACCTCCTCGGTGTCTTGGAATTATGTTGTTGTACCAGTCCAATATGACGGTCATTTGAAATAACCCCATATGTTGTACGATTCAGAAAACTTGTTGTGTTGATTTATTATTAATCCATTTTGATGCATTTTTCCATAACGTTTCTGTTTTTGCTTTTGTTTAAAAATATCGGTATTTCTGTTTTCATGCTCAATTTGCAATATCACATTTAGTCTATTGTGCAAACCTAATACAAACTGTCTGACTGTGATTTTGCATCCTAGGACCCTTCGGTTACACAGGTGACCAACTCTAAAGTAGAACCGGTGGAACAGTTCAACCCCTTCTCTGCCCAGACTATGGTAAATACCTACAGTAAGACATGTTGCGTACCACCGTTGCGCTAACGTCTATTCATAAAATGCATGTATGTGCCCGTCCTGTGAACCAGTCATAGACAGACATAGTTTTGTTATTTCCCATTGCTGCTCATCATCCACTTGGCTTTTATCGTGATCTCGCTCTCGCCTGATTGGTTTGGTCCGCTGTGTCCATCTTCAGGACATCTCAGCTGCCCACACCACCCGAGATCCTCCACCTCCATACCAGCCTGCTGTACTGCAGCCCTCCACGGAGCCTAGCCCACAGGTCAGTGGGTCCACAGCACCGCTGCTACATCTTCTGCCAGCCCCCCCCTTTTGTTTCCACTAGGTTGTTAATTGTTAATTAAGCAGTAACACATGAGAGGGAGTGCGCTAGACTGAATATCAGCACGGCTGTGATTCTGTGAGACCGTAGGCCAAGTGGCGAAGATGGATCACAGCCGCGTTGATTTTATATAACGGTTTGACAAGCACCTTATATTGGTTAATAATGGTGATAAGCGCCAACAGAAAATTGTTTGTTTAATGATTTGGCTACACCAACACAGAGAGCCCCACAACAATAGTTATAAACTTCTATCAAAGATATTGGAATATTACCAGCTGGCTCTGGTTCTGTGACATTTAATTTCTAACCTGACGTGCACTTTCTATAATATTTGGTACTAAAAATACTAATATTGAAAATACTGAAATAAATAAATAAAAGTATACCACGTGAAACTCATGGCTTATAAATAACAGTGCATATGCATTAATAAACACAATTCTATATTTCAATTAGTTTTGTGTTTTTATTTGAACTCGGAAGAGTTTGAAAGTTAGTCTGAAAGTTAGTCAAGACATAGAGTAATCGACATGTGTTTCAACCAAACCTATCCACAATTTTACAATCTTTTACATAATAAAAACATAAAATAATAGGCGGTTAATAACTTATTGCATTTTAAAAACAAACGGTCAGTTACGTTTCTTTGAAATAGTTTGTGATAGTATTCCAATTGTAGCTGAGAGGGTGCTGATATCAGAGACATAACACACTTGATGATAGCTAATACATAAATAAGCATATGTTACTGTCAATATAAATATGTTACTATAGCTGTCTTATATATTCATGAAAACCAAGTGTTTTCAGTACTGAGCAGGCCTATGTGACTACAGGACTGTGTGAGATTAGTGTCTGTGTGTGTGTGTGTGTGTGTCACCTAATAACCATGCTATTGAATGTCTTCTATTTTAATAGACAACAAACGGTGTCTTCTATGTTTTCCTGTCCTGTTGTGTGTCAGTAAACCACTGCACAAGTTGTGTTTGCGTCTTTTTGGCCGGCCCATGCTGTACTGCAAGTATTGCTGAATAAAACATGGCGTCTCTCCCTTCACCCCACCCTGCTACAGGCCACTGCAGCGGTAGCCCAGGCCGGCTTGCTGAGGCAACAGGAGGAGCTGGAGAGGAAGGCTGCCGAACTGGACCGCAGGGAGCAGGAGTTGCAGAACAGAGGCTTCACAGGTCACCATGGCGGGCTCCTGGGGGGGGGGGGGGGGGGGGGGGGGGGGGGGGGGGGGGGGGGGGGGGGG
>JAODUE010038385.1:0-19997 GCA_027564755.1 Amblyopsis hoosieri
TTTTTGTATTATTTTGTCTCTATCGACATTAAATGATTAAATACTGTAGAATAACGTTTGACTTGTTTTGTTTGTCTCACTATAGCGTGGTTGGTACTTTTATAAATAACCTTTTACATTTACAACATGCATGAATCAAGTTGTCTACCTACCTTGTTTTTTCACTATGATGTGATTGTCTACAGAGCTTCAGCATTGTTACCTTAAGCATGCTTATGCTTAAGGTTTTTATTAATATTTAACAAAGATTGCCTTGTTTATACTAAGAAACATTTTATGATTTATTGACATGTACTGCTGGCTGACTTGATCCCTGTCCCAGAACTCCACTTACTCAGGCCCACTGTACATACAGTAAAGACCCTTCTTCTTTCAGGCTATTCCCAGCATGCCCGACATCCCTGGAGTTTAGCTCATGAGCATCCGGCTGTGTTAATCAAGCTGAGACGTAGGCCAGTTAAATCTGCACTAATCCCGTCCTCTTTAAGTCTGTAATTAGAAGAGCTAGTTCACGAGGAGCTTTATTCTACTATCTTAACTTTTCGATGGGGGAATGCCCATTATAACAACATTTAAGAAGCTGAATCCAAACCAAATAATGCTTGGCAAATTGGCAAGCTGTAGCTCCTGTTGTTCCTTTCCTGCCTTTTCAGGAGTTTAGACTAAGTACGTTTTTATTTAGACAGGGAGTAGAAATTGAATTCTGAAAACAAATGCGGCAGCACGAGCAAAATAAGTTTAAAATAAATGTGCATATATTGAGAACTCATTCAGCTCTAAGACTGTAAATATGCTTAAACCATACAATGCAGTATTTTGAGCAAAAGGGCTTTCGTAGCTATATACAAGGTAAACAAGGTTTTTGTCAAATTCAGGGAATATCTACTAACGGTCCACAATAGCAAAAATGGTGCGGATGAACAATATCCTAGCCATGGCAATGCATCTCCAATCCTGGGGAGGCGGAGCTTCTGAGGGAGCACTCTATGGCATTAAAAGGAGAGGTGTTGTTGTTTGGCTTTCCCCAGAATCACTTAATACCTATAAGATGATATGCAGTAAGAGTTCTCCAACAGAACACAACATCATCTACTAAAGGCGCTTATCTCTATATCATCAAGCACATCAGATGCATACATGCCATGCTGATTAAAAACCATGCGCCACACAAACAGAAAGCCTTAATTAATCTGATTTGAGATGCCTTTCACTTCTTATTGATGCGATGTGTGCGGGGTGTGTGTTCTATGATACCATGCCTCCTGTCCTTGGGATAACTTTAGACTTCAAAGATGTATTTCACTGTGGGGCTATAGCTCATATCTCCCTATTGTATCAATAACTGCATACTGTATGTATACTCTACACAGTGCAGTGGCAAAGCAATACATGTTATACCTGTATTGTATGTCTTGAGATCTGGTGGATTTAGGACAACCTGAGTGAATCTGTGTTATGTTTACATAGTAGCTTACATGTACTGTTCCTTCATTTCCTGGTATAATATCCTGTTCTTCTTTTCAGCTGTTTCAAAAAACCAACAACAATGAATTATTCTATGATTTGTTAGATGTTTCAAAGCCACCTGCAGTAAAAGCATGTGTGAAATACAGTATATATATTATTTTATATGAGTATACCAAAATCAAATCACACACGCATTTATGGATAAACTGTCTAGAGAGACTAAATTCCCACAGGTTGGTCCCTGAAACCCTCATGAGAGGTATAGTATAGATGACGGCTTTGCTGGAATGTACTTTGAGCCTCCTTGGACATCAGTGAAAGCTTCTCCACAGGATAAGTCAATGACAAGTCAATGAAGACAATCGTGCTGGGCGCTGTCGCTCTAGAGAGGACAATATTGAGTAACGGTCGGCTCAGTGGACAACACGGTATTCAGTGCGTTTCTCTGGTGGGATTCACTGTGTCAAATGAATTCTAGGCTTCAGTTTTACAGACATAATATTCATTGATTTCAGATGTAGACAGGCTCGGACACACGCACACACACACACAGACACACACACGCACACAGACACACATACACACATATACTCAAGGGTTAGCGTCTTTCACATGCAACAATTAATGTAAATCTCTACAGCATATTTACAGATATCTTCACCTCTACTCTCCACCATTCTACCATGCAGCCCACACTCTTGCCAATACCATACCCTTTAGAGCCCATTAAATATCTTCCTTTGTATAGTATCAGCTAATAACCATACCCACAAAGAGCCACTTAGGCGGGAATGTGGGCGATATCAGACCCCGAAAGCCCATTAATCAACGGATAGCCTATCATCTGGAAATGCATGCTTTACTTTAAGACCACGACCCCTTAATACACTTAGCCATGCTATCTCTCATACATCCCTCCCCAAGCACACATATTGACATTTTATCCAACCCTATAGTGTCCACCGCTAACAGGAACCCAGGTCAATGCAAATGCAGTTCTTTGTAAGTGACCGATCCCAAGCCACGCCCCTTTTTGCTTGTCCTCCAATAACAGTTGAGCATTTTTTTTATCTAGAGATAGAAACTCCTTGAACTGTCTGTTTTCTTGTGATAGCCTGCTATGCTGTTTTGTCCAACTTAGTTACCGTAACTAGGTTGGACAGGCGAAAGGGGCGGGGCTTAGTACTGTAAGTTTGCACATAGAAATAATTTATCAAGGTGTAGTATAGATACAGTATAAAAGAGATGAAGACAATAGAGCATGATATTATCATAGTACATCCTAATAAATGAAATAACATTAAGTGAAATAGAATAAAAATAAATATTATGTAAAATATATAGTATATAGCTAACAACAGATGGGTGAAATAAAGGTTTTTCTGATCGCACACTGTGCTGAATTATTATTGTGTCATCTCTGATATCTTCGATCAGATATACGGTAAATTGCAGCAAATTTGACATTCATTGATTCTGTCATCTCCTTAAATTATAAGTAGCATCACGATTGGCATTTGTTTATAATAAAAAGTTTGTTTTCTCTGTGGGAAATATGAATATGGTGTTTAAGCAGTATGATTGTTTCGACTGTGTGCATTAGTCTCTGTTTAATTCTGTCTTTTTTTATTTTTATTTTTTAGATTGAAGCAATCATTTAGCAAATTTAATAACCCTTCAGTCATTTCTTGGGTTTTGAGATTGCAGGAGAGATTGCTTGTTCTTCTTGTGTGTGTGTGTGTGTGTGTGTAGATACAGTACTGTGGGTCGGTTTGCATTCTGAGTCACAGAGTATTCTGAGGGGGTCAGAATATCCACATATCTCTGATCACTTGCCGTACACAGCTACTTCACATCTGATCTAGAAGTATTGTTTGAAAGCTACACTGGGATTACTCGTCATCAAGATCACGTTATGTATCCCAAGGGAAATCTGGGCCATAAAGGCTGCCAATTACAGTGCAGTAGGCTAAAAGATATACATTGCACAAGCAAGTGCACAGTGTTGGGCAAGCTACATTGTAAATGTAGTGAGCTGAGCTACCAGTTACTCTACATTAAATTAAGCTTCACTACACTGAAGCTACCCCCAAGGTAAATGTAGCAAACTAAGCTACAGTAACACGGCAAACTTATCTTAGTTTACTACATTTAAACCATTTTATTGTACCAACATTCAAAAGTGTCAGTCAAACAAATAAACAGAAAAAAGTGCTCAGTTCAATAGTTTATTAAACAATAAGCTATGTTCTCTGCTCTCACTGTTCTTTCTATCACGTAAACTCAGTATTGTCTTTATTCCCCCTCAACCCCCTGCATCAAAGTCTCAGGCATCAGCCCAGTGATTGGTAGGCCTACCTCACCATCATACGGAAGTGCTTCTGTCGGCTACACGTGTAGGTCTGTGTATGGAAAATGTAGCTTCTGTGGACGCTACCGCACTACTTGATCAAGTAAAGAGCTTCGCTACTGAAAAGCTATTTCATTCAGATAACAGCGCCGCTGCCGACACGCTATTGAGAAATGTATTTTAACTACTGCCCAACACTGCAAGTGCAGACATATTCATTCAAGTGGACCTACAGTATACATGCAACACTCCCTTCTTTCTCATGTCCTGAGTTTAGGAGATCGAGACAGTGGAATGAAATGGCTGTTCATACAGTACTGTACTTTTTAATCAGATCCATGCTGTAGCACGCTGAAATCTTCAGGAGCATTTCCTACATGGGGTCATGTAGGAATGGGAGCAGAGCTCAATCTTCACGGTAATCAGTATACACCCAGTCTCCCACCTCAATGTCCAGTACAGTTTCCCCTGAATACCATATACTGTAGAATACATTACAATTCTCTTTTCAGGGAACACACCAATGGAAAATATACCCGCATGGCTGTGTTGTGAATGACAGCAGTAACTTTGCCTGGACAAGAACATCCAAAGGGTTATGTCCGTAAAATCTGGTTATGCTGCTCCAAGGAAAATGTGAAGTATGTATCAAACCCTCCTTGCGTAGCTTGATGCGTTCGCTTCTGCGAAGCTAGCGTAGACTATGAACCAGCCCTTAACCAGGGTTCTACCTGTGTTGACTGCACAGTATGAAATGGTTTTAAGCTGTGTTGATCGACTCGGTTTTGCGAGCAACCTCTCGAGGTGTATTGGATTATAATAATTTATGGCTGGGAAAATACCAAACAATTATGTAATGCTTTAGAAGCTTCTGATAGACAACTGATATAATTTGAGTCAATTCTGTGGATGTATTGTAAGACCTACTGTGCCTTCAAACTCAGTGCCTTTGCTTTACACCATGAGAGAAAACTAAAGAGATCAGCCAAAACCTCAGGAAAAATAAATAATTGTGGACTTCTAAAAATGTGGTTCATCCTTGGGAGAAATTTCAATTTCCAAATGCCTGAAGGTGCCACTTTGATCTGTATGGAGTACACAAGTATAAACACCATGGGAACATGTACCTATCATACCTCTCAGCAAGGAGATGCAGAAATTATTTTGTGAAATGTGTTTGGAATATTTGAGAAAGTGTCAATTTATGGAACGAGAATATATCACCTTGTAATATCTTTGTAGTTTTCTTTTGGGTTTTATTGGCTTTCATAAATGTCCTGTGCTGTGTGAAAGTCAACATTGTATGGCTTGTATCTATTTTGAGACTAGACATTCAAGTATGTTGTTCTAACATGCATTGCGCACACACACACACACACACACACACACACACACGCCCACACACGCCCGCACGCACACACACACGCACACACACACGCACACACGCACACACGCACACACACACACACACACGCCCACACACGCCCGGACGCACACACACGCACACGCACACGCACACGCACACGCACACACGCACGCACACACGCACACACACACACACACACACCATCTCCCGTGATTTTTGTTCTCACATCATTGATACAGTAGTTCTGTCCTTCCTTCTGTTTCCACACCAGCCTTCAGAAGATTTGAATCTAAATCAACATTTTATATGGAATGTAAATTTGTCAAATGTTGTCGGATAAATAAAAAAGAAATAAATGTAAGTAAAAACGGTTAATTATTTTGTGCCTCGTTTTTAAGGTTAATTAGCTCTACACATTCGCATCCAAGTTTCACGGCCTGCTGCTTTTACACTGGTAGAAATATAATTAGCATATTCAATTTGGTGTGAAAGGAGACATTAGCACCTTCTCATCTGATAGCCTACTAGCAGCAAGCAACTGCTAAAAAAAAAAAGATAAATAACAGGGCTTGTTATATTATGTTGTAGTAATGTATTACATTGTAGTAATAGTAAACATGCATTAGGCATTGCCTGACATTTAATTAACTCAAGTTTCTTTATAATTAGCAGTGTTTGATGCTAATTGTATACTGTACAGTAAAAGCCGTTTGTCTGATTATTTATTTCTAGCAGCATCCTGTTTATTTCAGACATAATCGCCACAATTAGTTAATGGCAACCATGACAGAACTGTCCTTTTTGGCACAGAAATCCTCCCGTTAATCTGCTCTTAAACCGAAACTAATCCTGAATTTGCCTAGCAGCAATTAGCAGCCATGAGGGTAGTGGCCAAACTATTTTGATAAATATAGGTAATGAAGGATCAATAAAGAAGTTTACAGTCATATTTTTTGTTTATGTTTGGCAAGGTAGAGGGGGGCAGCTACAGTATGAGATGCAAAACATTGTTAGCTTTGCGCGGTCACGCTCAAGCGGTTGCTGTCCCTGGCGCTATTTTGCCTGCTTCAGTCATGCTTTTTATTTCCACGGATGTGAATGCCCATGCTAGCATTAAGGAACCATCTGTGAGCTTTTTTGGCCGCTGGCTGTCTGACATGGTTGGTCTCAACAACACACCACAACGCAACACAATAACGCAAAGGCTCTGGAAGAGAGTGTATCTGGTGTGGCATACAGTTCGTTTCTGGTACTGTAATATACAATATAATGTATACTACAATGTATACAGTAATGTATATTGGAACATTTGAAAGTATTAATAGATCATGTTGTGGAATTTGAGTGTTTGCGTTTCTAGTAAGTATGGATGAACATACTGTAGGTTTATGGGTCTTTAACACCCAGGACATCCTAGTACATCCACATCCCTCTTCTCTACCTCACACAGGTCGACATCGAGATCCCTGGTCGTCTGGTACCACTTGCCAGATAAAAATATCTCTGCTCCCATGGAAATAAAGGCAAAAAAACCCTGTAATTTTCACTTCTCTCTATCCTCTGCCACTCTTTTGTTTCGTTTTATAAAAAATTGTTGCTGCCATTCTCTCCGACTCCACCGTTCCCCACCCACACTTGGGTTTGGTTCATTCAACCAGACGAATTGTGACAATAGTAACAGCAGTGGATTTAACTTCACATTTGCAAACGTCTCTTCCATCTTTACTTGATTCCCTGCCCCCCACCTTCCATCACCAACACATCCCTTAGGGGTGGACACAGATAATGTACCACTGCATGCCGTAATAACCATGTCAGCAGAGCTCTATGTGTGTGCGTTCGTGCGTGCGCGCGTGTGTGTTACAGTATGTTGGGGAAGAAGAAAACCAGGCCGGCTAGATGGACGTTGGAATATGGACAAGGAATGAGAGCACACACTGGCAGCGTCGTTCTTCGGCGCGTCAAGGAATGTAACGTTCGAAAGGTAACGTCAAACTGACGTAGGAGCTCAGAAACCTGCAGATATTCAGTGCATGTTTGTGGCTTGACAACCAAGAAACAGAGCAGCGTTCTAAACTTTGGCGTCAAAGAGCGTCAGACGCTGCCAGTGGGTGTTGCCCCGTTAAGAAGAACTAGTTCTAAAATCCTTCAGTGGGCGGTGGCCTTTATTTGCACAAATAAACTGACTCCATATGACTTTCTATCACCAGATGTCAAACTAAGCGCACCGGCATCGCAAACCAAAACAAATGCCTTATGGGCCACACACAAAGACACACACACACACACACACACACACACATGCAATAACATGCACGCGCGGCTGGCATGAACACAAAGAACAGAGGTGCTCGGATAACAACACGCATAGAGGGAGTGTGATTGTCAGGGTTTAATGGCAGCCTTCACCTGTCTGCCATGCTTCCCAGGTTTCCCTTTCACACATTACCTCATCCTGGACTTGTCTTTGTCTAGTCGTTTCACACACATGGTGCGCATTCCCCTAATTAGCTAGAGTATATGTAGCCCTCTGTTTGTCACTGTCCTTGTCAGTTATTGTTTGTTGTACTGGTGAGTGTTTTGCGTTGTTTCGTTAAAATATCATTGTTCTAACTCCAAACTGCGTTTGGTTTCTGCCTCCCACACTCGACCCGTGACAGTGATGTCATTCTCTGCTAACATTCTCATCTTTACATACATAGTTGTTATATTACAGTAATACTATATTAATTGCTGCTCTATTAAAGTTACAAATATTGTATAAAATGTATATAAATATATTAATGTCATATGTAATGTAATATTAATAATAATAATAATCAGATCATTATATTAGTAAAAACAAATCAAAATTATAACAACTGGATGTTTCCACACTGCAAAAAATGGCTTTTAAAAAATAAGTAAAATAAATATGAATACAAGGCCATATTTGCTCATAATAAGTAAATAAATCTGCCAATGGAACAAGTGAAAATTTGCTTGGTAAGATTTCTTGAAATAAGACATATCTGGATAGATGAGCTCTTGTTAGGTAAGTGTAGTTAGATATTTATACTAGAAATTCGATAAATATACTTGGTAAGATTTTGATTCATTTTCTCAATGTGTTCCTCATTAGCCATTTATCTAGCTCTTGCTTTAGAGGGAAGTGGGATACAATACATTTTTAATTAGGTTAATAGGTGTCTTTGACATCACTTCTCAAAGGAACATTGTACAGCATGCCCTCTTGGGCTAAATATGGGCTTTGCTGACGCTGTCCTCAATAACTCATTTATGGACCGACCCAACCTAGGAAATGCTCATTTGAAATTAATCCATTTTATTTTATATTTTATTGGGCAACATAAATTCAGCACCTGCATACAAATACAGAGAATATGTGCAGTTACACACATGGACATCCACAAACAAACACACAATCTACTGCTGTGTGTCCCTGTGTGTGTGTGTGTGTGTGTGTGTGTGCGTGCCCTTTCTATGCATAAAACGATGAATGTGAGGTGGCCCATTTTTCTTAAATGTCTCGTGTTACTGTAGCATCTATCAGTATAGTCTTGATAGAGAGAGTGAAAAATCAAAAACCAGACACAGACAGGTCTTGTGATCAATCCCTAGATTTATACTCTCTCTTTCTTCTGGCCTCACATATAATTGGTGTGACCTCCAGCAGCCTCAAACAGATCAATTACACGTTTATTTTCTGTCAGAACCTTCTTGTTATGGCCATGTCTGAAACAAAGGTCAGTGAGACATGATTGTGGAGCCTAATTTCAGTGGGTTGGATGATGGCCGGTAGAACACGTAAAAGCAAGCTTTCACTGTGTATATTGGTCATTTATGTCCAATCTTATTTGTGTTACAAAGGAAAGTAAACTTTTCTTTTTCAAATAGCAAGACGGCTATTGATTAAAGTTAACTACACAATACATGCTAACTGTGCTAAAGCGCATACTAGATGTGCAGCTGCATAATGTATACAGTACATATAAAAGGAACTTTGTCATTACATAACAATCAAATTACCTGCTTCTCTATTTCATTTACTGCGATTCACATTACAGTAAATGTAGAGATTAGTCGATATTATACTTTATCCCAAAGTGCAATAGAAATGCAATTATCAGTTTATTTTGCAATGAACAACAATAGGTGATTCCTACGCGCAGGTAACCTTTAACCTTTGTAGAATGGGAAAAAATTAAGAATTTTAGGTGGTGAGGGCAAATGACAAAGATAGCCTGACTGACCCACGTATACTGTACATACAGTTAATATGGCACATGCAATTCCCACCATATAACACAGCCATGACTGATACAGCTTTAGTAAAACTCAACAATGTTTTCTGAGGCAGCATCATCGGCCAGAGGGGCATTATGGATCTGTTTATCCCAGAGGTGATTTGGAGCCATTCCCATCACCATCAGCCAGAGTCAAGAATAGGAGCTCTAAGAGCAGAAGAGCCACAAATGAGCAGCTCTCCAGTGATTGACTGTGAAGGCCAAGCCACGCTGTACCGGCACCCCCTGAGCCCTGCAAGCTAAGAGGCTTGGCTGGAGTAAGACACGCACAGTGAAGGGTTTACAACATCGATCGAACATCGAAATCAGTGAAAATACTGGATCTTCAATCCAGTCTCGTCAATCAAAGTCTTGATCTAATCGTCATTAAGGCCAGGGAATGTCATTATTTTATATCCAACCAGCATTAATCTCATTTAGCTATACTGTATGTGTATTTGCAAAGTAGCAAACTTTCCTGCAGTGACATTTATTCAGTAATATTCCAGATAGATTTTCCATATTGTTTTTTCATTGTTATAATGGTGTTGGCAAACTGTATAAGTTTAGATAGCAGCTATCTATATAGTAGTTTCATTGATACAATGTATCCGGAATTATTCACAGCACTTTCCCACATTTTGTTATGTTACAGCCGTGTTCCAAAATGAAATAAATATTGGTTTTCCATAAAAATTCTACACACAATACCTTATAATGACATAATGAAAAAAGTTTGTTTGAAATTCTTGCAAATGTATTAAAAAAAAAAAAAAAAAAGATTACATGTACATAAGTATTCACAGCCTCGGGTCAATACTTTGTTGAAGCACCTTTGGTAGCAATACGTTTTTTTTAGTATGATGCTACAAGCTTGGTATGCCTTCTCACATTCTTCTTTGCAGGACCACTCAAGCTCCATCAGGTTTGATGGGGAGTGTCTGTGCACAGCCATTTTCAGATCTCTCCAGAGATGTTCAATCGGGTTCAAGTCTTGGCTCTGGCTGGGCCACTCAAGGACATTCACAGAGTTGTCCCAAACCCACTCCTTTGTTATCTTGGCTATGTGCTAGGGTTTCTCTGTGGGCTGTCATGTGCCTTTTACTGAAAAGTGGCTTCCGTCTGGCCACTCTACCATACATCTCTGATTGATGTAGTGCTGCAGAAATGGTTGTCCTTCTGGAAGGTTCTCCTCTCTCCACGGAGCAACGCTGGAGCTCTGTCAGAGTGACTATAAGGTTCTTGGTCACCTCCCTGAATAAAACTTTTCTCACCCTAGTTTGGCCGGGCGGCAGGCTCTAGGAAAAGTCCTGGTGGTTCCAAACATCTTCAATTTACAGATGATGAAGGCCACTGTGCTCATTTGGACCTTCAATGCTGCAGAAATATTTCTGTAGCCTTCCCCAGATTTGTGCCTCGATACAATCCTGTCTTGGAGGTCTACAGGCAATTCCTTGGACATAATGGCTTGGTTTGTGCTCTGAAATGCACCTTCAACTGTGGTACCTTATTTAGACAGGTGTGTGCCTTTCCGAATCATGTCCAATCAACTGCATTTGCCACAGATGCACTCCAATCAAGTTGTAGAAACATCTCAAGACACTCAGAATGGCTGAGCTCCATTCTGAGTGTCATGGCAAAGGCTGTGAATACTTACGTGCATGTGTATTTTTTTTTTTCTAACAAACTTCACTTTAAGGCTGTAACATAACAAAACGTGGAAAAAGTGAAACACTGTGAATACTTTCCGGATGCACTGTATATATATAATCATACACTGGAAGTGTCTTTTATTACAGTAGTATTTATATAATTTATATAATCTCTGTATGTTCATTAAGTCCAAATTTTTATGTAATATGTGTTTAACACTTTAGTAGCTCATTGTGCATACAGTATGTTTTTTTAATGTTAAATGTATAAATGTGAAATGTATAAATATGGCACAGTTAATGTACAATCTTGTACAGTATGTCCTGCCAAATGTGCATCCCAGATGATCATTTATTCAGTAAATGCTACCTATAGCAAATACTGAAACATGTTTAATTTTCATTGTCAAAGGGTGTAGATAACCCATAACCTTAAAGTTGATGTCCAATTAACTTCCCACTGGAAGAAAGGCCCTTTAATTGACACCAGTCTGCACTGACATTTAGCCGAGGTGCATCAGATTGTCTGGTCGGTCCTGTGTGTGTGTGTGTGTGTGTGTGTGTGTGTGTGTGCATCTTGAGTGTGCGCACATGCTCATATAAGACTCCTAAATTGGCAGCGCACTCTGTTTGTGTTGACTTTATTAAGCCCAGCATGTCTTTATAAACTGATAGGCCTGTAAGTTAATGGAATCTGAAGATGGAAGATAAATATAATTATCCCAGTAAGATAGTCGGCATCAATTATAAGATAATGATTTATTACACAATATATGTTGTAGATATTTTGCAATAGAACATAAATCATGTGTATATAGTATTATTATGGTAGTGTAACCTTGTTTATTCAGAGGACAAATGGCTAAAACAGCTGTCCTCCCACACAGGTGTTTTGCGGTAATGCAGATGGCTCTTCTCTGGATGTGGTTGTACAGGTTTAGTAATAACCCAAAATATCATACCACCTGTGTGGTTTTCCTTCAGGGCTTCCTGATATAATATATTATTTTATTTGCTAACATTTTGATTTTGTTTTATTGCTATAACAAAAATGCATTTGTAAACGGTGCTGTCAAAGAAGCATTTCTTTGTACAGTAAATATTTCAGATGAGCGCATGGGAAATGAGGTCCTATGTGCAAACAAACGGTCAGAACTTTAAAACGTAGAACTGAACCTGTAGCCTGTTCTTCCCAGCTCTATGAGCACTAAATCCAACAGGACACCTTCGATGTTTGTGGTATTCAACAGCAGGCCGCTGATGCCTGCTGTCTGACACCTTGATGATAACAGGCTACTGTTTAGTGCAGGTACAGAGTTACCAGTAGAAGCAGGAAGGACAGGGGAAGGAAGAGCTTTTCCTCCTCACTGTGTTGGTGAATTTGTGACTATACAGCTCTGATCTTAAAGGTATAGCCAGCTATTGCAAGCTAATCGCAAGCTAATTACTAGCAAGCTAATTACTAGCTTACTGTTCTCTGTGTGTGTTGAAAAAATAATCTGATAGTTCCACACAGCATGTAAATAGGAACATAAACGAAGTGGCGAACACCGCTCGTATCAACAAAGTCGTATCAACAAAGCCGTAGCACTACGCTTTGCTTCACAATGCATTTCGGCGTGTGAGGACCGCAGATCAATACTGTTTTGATTTGAGCTCGAAGTTAACAAGAATGACTGACCCTGCCTTAATTTTAATGGTACTATATCAAAATTTGAAACAACGAGCGGTGTTCGCCACTTTGTTTTTGTTCCAATTTACGGAGCCAGGTATCATATAATTATTTTCAACACTAGCAACACGCACAGCTAGCAAAAGGATGGTAAAGAGATATTTGTTGAATTTGATAGAAAGTTTGCAATAGCTGACTATACCTTTAATGTGCAAATCACCAAGAGAAAGCAGTTTGTGTCAGAGAGAGAGAGAGAGAGAGAGGGAGAGAGAGAGAGAGAGAGAGAGAGAGGCCATCTGCTCATCAGCTGGGCGGTCACAAAGCGTACTTATCCAATAATGTCGTTCTCGTGTTTTACATTTACTGAATTTAGCAGGCGCTTTTATCCAATGTACAATTAGTACATTTGTCAGTAGGTCATAGAGAATATATTGTAAGCAAACAACATTCTGTTTGAATAATGACAGCAGCATACAGTATCATCAGAAATAACTTTACATACCTTACATATTGACATCCTTCTACCCTCAAAATAATTGCAAGTTTTAAACTAAATACCAGCAGGGGTTGTTTTGTTTTTAAGTATACGAGATAGAAAATAGAGATGGTACACATATTTAGTGAGTGTTATGAGGTAGAAAGGTCACACAGCGGCCGAGATACTATACCAAGGTGGATTCTGATAAGGTGGGTTTCAAGTCTCTTGCATATGATGGGTAGTGATTCTGCTGTCCTGGCTGCTGCAGTAAGCTAACATTGGACAGAAAATAGTCGAGAGGCTCTTCTCGCCTCGTAGTTACTGGACAGAACCAGTCGAGATATAGTGGATTGAAGTGATCTTGATGGGCCTGGAGTCTACAGTATGGCGAAAGTGGAGCATTTCCTTGTATGGCCTTGTAGGCCAACAAACATACATGCGTGGCTGCACAGTGAAGCCAATGATCTAATTACACACTTGCTTGCACATTTAAACCTCATTAAGATTTTCGATTACACACACACACACACACGCGTGCGCGCGCACGCACACACACGCACACATAAACACGCACACACACTCCAATCGCATACCTTCTTCTAATGGACCAACAGGAAGTGGCTCAAAGTGCCAGCTCACACATAATAGAGAGCATCAGCTTAATGTTTTGACAGCAAGACACCAGTGGGCAGATTTTATTATCGCCTGTATGTGTCAGCCGGACTTTGCATTTATTATCAGAATACAATATTTTAAGAATAAAATATACACTATCACAGAGGTAAATAAAATAGCTAAATGCAATGAGATATTTGGTGAATTTGACAACATGTGTATTAGCAAACAATTAGCTTGCAATAGCTGACTATACCTTTAATTTAAATGTACAGGTCAAGTAGGTATAGGAACCAAAAACTCGATTACTGGGCAGGTTCTCACATATTTTATTGAACAACAAACAGAAAGTACAGACAACACAAGACAATTAATGGACAAAGACAAGGTAAACCAGAAGGGTTTATAACACAGAACACAAGACAGGACATCGGACAGGAGATAACAAGGGCCAGGTGAAACCAATAGACCAATCAGCACAAGGCAGGCAAATACAAAGACTGCAATGCTCAGATAACATGTGTCAGGAAAGGTTCATTAAATGCTCCATAAAGGTCATGATGTCGATCTACTCCACCACTGTGCTGCGGAGGAGAAGATGTCCTTAGGAATAACAAATAGTTTCATGCCAAGGACTGGCTTTATTGCTGATTAGTAACAAAACAAGAAAGGGGAAACTATTTCTGTAAATCTGTAAATTAGTAAGTACTGTAAATGGTTATTTCATGAATGAAGTATTCCACAGAATACTTTTACAGAGCAATGGTGTGTGTGTGTGTGTGTGTGTGTGTGAGAGAGAGAGAGAGAGAGAGAGAGAGAGAGAGAGAGAGAGTTACCAACGACACCCATTATGATCAGTCAATAAAATGTATAGGTAGAATGCCTTAAACTCTGTGACCCTCAGAGACAAGTTTCTACTGTAGCCTACAAACAATCATTCCAAAAAGACAAATTGTTCTTCTCTGATGAACAAAACATATTTAGGCCCAATTTCACCCAATGCCACCAATATGACAAGAACCCATTTGAATCTGAAACATTCCAGTGTATAGCCTAATGGCTTAGCGAGTTCTTTATTAATTTATCTTTATCATATCATTATCTTCATATTAAATACTTCCTGAGGAGGGTGGGCTTTGTGTAAATGTTTTGAGTTGAGGGTAAATAGATCTAAATTTACTGGCTCCCGCAGGGCAAACGTAACGGTTAAATACAGCAGTTTTCATGCAGGTGCTGTGTGCTTATTAATACAATGTGTTTCGATTGTGAGCAACAGCTGTGCTTTCTATGTAACTTCATAGTAGGCCTAATAGGCAATGCAGATCTGTATTCTGGTTTAACTAGGCTACAGCCTACCCAGTTAATGCTATAAGATTTACAGTAGCCTATCAATTTGTCGACCCATTCTCTCTGCGACACACAAAAAAGGAGGAGGCGGGAATACGTAACGAACTGTCCATGGTGCTGAGATTGCCTCTCCGCTCTTCAATTATTTCTCTCTCTCTCTCTCTCTCTCTCTCTCTCTCTCTCTCGCTCTGTCTGTGGGACCCGAGTCCGTTTTATGGAGCATCACTTCTCACCTCGCTTCAGTCCTGGATAAGTAATCTCTCTTTCGCTCTCTCTCCAAACGTGAACCGTGAATGAAACACTCTGTAATGGAGAACGCGGTGGACCGGGGCGCTTTCGCTTTCCCTCGACGGAGAGACACGAACTCAGCGGACAGATCATAGTCTCCCTACGCGATCGTTTACTTTCAACTGGATCGTCGTCGCTGTAGCCATTTGCCAGTTTACGAGCTTGTCTTTTTTTTCTTCCTACCGGTCTAACGAATAAAGAAGTTACCACCCAGCAGGATAAACAAGACCTCCAGTGTGTAGCCCTACTCTTTACAAGGTAAACGTCTCAAAACGAAAACTGAAATGTCTGGTAGCTCGGTCTGTACAATATTACGCCTGTTCTTAAAACGAGTGTGAAAATGCAGCCCTGAAAGTAGCCTATGCGGAAATTAAGTAGGCTTATTGACATTTAAGGACTATGTTTAATGTGCTATTCGTTATGGATAGCCTAACTCTGCTTATAGTACAGCAGGCTATGTAGGCTGTTGCACTCGTGGATAATGTGCTACATCTTGTCGGTAAGGAAAACAGGAGTTGTTGCTTTTGTATAATCGCTACAATATTTCGCTGTCGGTGGTTGTGTCGCCAATTCATAACATTAACACCACCGATGTGGAATATTTTTGACATGCATTAGAACAAGGTAACTGGATCACCAATTTGTTCTTACAGTACGAAAATAGAATAGAAAATAGCCGAATGTGTTTACTATAATAGCGCTGTCAACATCTACTTTCGATGCATTAAATCACTCACTCACTCACTCACTCACTCACTCACTCACGTGGATGTGACATTGCCTTGACCTGTTTTGTAGTCCTACATTTCAGAGTAAAGGAGCAGGTCACTCAAGTCCTAGTGAAAGTAATGCCCTCCAGACTGGACCACTAGACTGTTGTTACCCACTGGTGTCAGGTGGCAGTGTGGAGACCAAAGTCAGCCAGCCTCTCCCATATGAATACCAGCATGTGCTTTGGCTTTGTGAGTAAATCGCTGCTATTACTTTACATTTAAACAGCTGCTCACGATAGCCTGGTCAAGAAACGATAATAATGTTGCAGTAACAAAATAAAATGCTATACTGGTACAGCTATATGTGAGGATAAAGATGTTTTGTTAAAAAATGTAACATCAATATTCATCATCGCCCTTCAGAAACATGAATTAGATATACTGATATTTTATATTGTAACCCAAGACGAGTGCTGCTCCATGCTAATAATAATATTTATTTTCATTTTAAAACATCACTAATCTAGCACAGGTAATTGGCAAGCTAATTTTAAGGCACTAGTACAAATGTCTAATAAAACAAGCTCGAAACAAGCATTTTTTGATGTGCTAGTGCGCCTTACAAGACATTTTCTGTCAGCGAACGTATTTAAAATGTACCATAGTCATGTTAGGACATAATGTGTTTAATGCTGTACCTAATGTACTCACTCACTGTAATTCGCTTTGGATAAAAAAGCTTTTGACCTATTTGTAATTGTAACGACCATGGGCAAACTAGTCATGTTTGATTCTGTACATGGCTGTCAAAGTAAGATTAAACAAGGATTATCTTCTAATCAATATTAAACTCATATTATGCCCGGTGAGCTTCAGTGTAGCTTTAATTTGTGGAATAGTCATTATGGCGGCTATACACACTTACACAGTATAATCACTTCATGCTTAGCAAAGTGCTTGACTTCACAATAGGATGTGGTGTTGTTCATTGCACCAAATTAACACAAGATTTAGGGCTATAGCTACTGTACCCTTTTAGCAAAGCTTTTATTAGTGACCTCAAAAAAAGGCTATATCTGTGCTACTGGCCTCAATTTGCTTTACATCACTAGCAGACTATACGCTAAACTCACCAGCAATTTGTGTCTATTCCCCTCCTGTCTCGGCCTGTTCTATCTGGTAACACATGCATACACGCGCACGTGCACACACACACACGCAGTCTCTCTCCCCCACCCTCCTGCTTTTGCTAATATGCACTCACTCAATCTGTGTCTCATCGCATCTCATCACATTAAACAGCACTAGTTTTGCCTTCCTCCTGCACGCAGACACACACACGCTCGCATGCACACACACACACATGCACACACACACACACACAGAGTCCCAAATGCATGGTAAACATCCTAATCGGTTCTGCATGGCCTCATGGTTGCACATGTGCTTTGTTGACGTTACGGCCTGCTTTGAACAAGGACTGTAAGTGACCAGTGATTTGTTGTTGTACGGACGGTGTCGTCATTGGCCAAACAATTTGTCCTGTTTGGTCATTTGTTTTCTATGTATTCCATATGCCAGTGTGATTGTCGTTCCTGGGAATATGGCAGCATATGAACAGTGAAACTGCGTCAAAAAGACGACTTCACAACCCCAATGGTCAAGGGCAGGTCATGGCTATTTCTTTCCTATTTGCGCATTGGCTCTGTTGAATGGGACGGCATATTGCAGAGGCCCATCTATAATGTATAGGGCTGTCCTGTATTAAATATCTGCAGAGTCGAAGGTGTGCATTCCACTGCTCAAATAGGAGGAGATTACACCATATTGCATCAATGAAGCAAAGAAGATAATAATAATAGGACAAAAAAGTCTAATGATTGCATTTGCTTTAAGGCTATTTTTCAAAAATTCCAAAATATTTCAAAATGTTTATTTCAATGGATAAGAAGAGGGAGTGAACGTACTAGTGTTGTCATGCCATCACTATAGCGGTTGATAGGTTATTAGCTAAGGTGGCTGACCTCCACCTAAAACGACCTAGATTCAATCCCCCATTTGTAAGAATACTTGAGCAAAATAAACCACCTTCTCCTTAGCATGTAAGAGTCTGGTAAAATAACCTCCAGTATTTGTATTAGGACAGACATTTATTAAGGCTTCAGTACTGAAGTTCATGGAGGCAAGATGAGAGGAAATATGACAGCATATGATCCCGTATCAATAGTTCTTGATGCTTCAGATTAAGTAGCAGAAATCTTTATTTATAATATTATGCGTCTATTGCAACAAGATATCCGACAACAGTTTCTGAAGAAGACACTAACCCTTCAATTAAGTTTTATTTAGTCTGTAAACAGATCACAGAAATACTTCTCACCAAAGAATCACAGTGTATTTTTTCAATAACGAGAACAGAGACAGAACACTTTAGGTTATCTTTCTTAGTATTTGGAACATCTTCAGTACATGCATTGTCAAACGTGTGAATAATTTAGGCCGCGAGAACGCCAAAATCTTTTCTGTTTGCTAAGAGGAGGTTTGCATGTGATAAAGTCAACTGTAGACGGTGAAATTACGTCAGCGTGAGTATTGGTCGGCAGGCACGTTTGGCTTATTATAAGCTTGTAAAGTGTATGAGCCATCGACGAGGAACAGAGACACACAAAGTGAATGGTGCCGAACAGAGGCTCAAACTCTATATTAGCAACACACCAAAACAGCAGTCACTCTCAGGAAGGGACACGATCATTGCAGTGGATGTACTGTAAGAGAGGACAATGTTTTTTCATGGCAGTGAAGCTCTGTCCTCCCATTGGTGAATGCACAAAGTCGCACTGCGCACTGCGCAACGTGTGATTTTGGAAGTCATAATTGTATCTGCTCTATATTGATCGGTCTGCAGACTAGTTCTGTGCAGCAGTATGTACTGTACTGTATTGTTTCCTTTTTTCCTCCTAAACACTCCGAATTGATTTGAGACGCCAAGACACTCCACTGTCTCAGACACTAGTTTATCTAACCACCTTTATTGCTGTGTGTATTGTCAACTTAAAACCAAACACCTAACTCAAATAACTGCAGTATCAGTAGGCCTACACCAGATGTGAAATTAAGAACTTTTGACATCAGTTAAATCCTCCACTACTAGATGAAAACCTATAAGGCTATTCATTGCTTTTTCCCATATACAGTAGGGCAAGGGGTTTTAAGTCAGCTCTTCACCTGCCCCTAAAGCTAATAGCGCTTAAAGGAAATGCGCGTTGGCACTAGCGCGTGCAATTAATCACATTTTAATGTTATAATTTTAATTTCAATTTTCCGTTTTGCCCCTAGGGTGAAAGTGAAAGATCAACGTAAAAAGTGTTAAGGAATATTTCACAGTTAAAGGTGTTTTCACTGTTCATTTGTTTCACAGTTTTCTCATGTGCATTTAATGAAACATCTTTCCAAAGTCAATGACTAATAAGTGTTAAATAATCGGAATTTCAATTTTTTCCACATTCATGCTCGCAAAGGGGGGTATTTGACAACACTACTGTACAACGCAGCATGAGAGGAGATGCTTAGTTTTGTTTGCCAAAGATTGAGAAAGAAGACTTTGTTGTGAATGAAGCTACTGATACTAACACAAAGTGCTTCACACTACAACGTCATTAAAAACAATAAAAAATGAGTAAAAACAGTACCAGGGACCCCAGACCCGCTCCCCAGCCACCTCAATCTCAGTCAGAGAATGGAACCCCGAAGACATTGACAGAAC
>JAODUE010038416.1:0-19989 GCA_027564755.1 Amblyopsis hoosieri
CTCTCTCTCTCACACACACACACACACACACACACACACACACACACACACACACACACACACACACACACACGTCATACATACACCAGCAGACACGCATGAGGACCACATAAAGGAAGGCGCCCGTCCGTCTTATACAGGCAGGCACACTGGTTTGGTTAGTGGACATGTTTGTGCTTGGCAGTGTTGGCAACACCCCACTAAGGGGTGATAAGATACTGATAAGATACTGGCTGGCTGGGCGTGATTGCTGCTCCGGTACGCTGAGCAATACGGTCACACGGTGCGGTCAGGGTGAGCTGCTGGTGTGAGGAACCCCCCCCTCCCTTAGGCTGGTAGACGCCTCGTCTTTGCCCACCAGGGTAGATTACCGCCGCCTGCATCGCCTGCATGCAATTCTGTGACAAATGGATTGGTTGATGTATCAGCTGCCTATCAAATGAATTACTGTCACTTAAAGGCAGGGTTAGTCATTCTCGGGAACCCTTGCTAGCTTCAAGCTCAAATCAAAACAACATCCCTCACACACTGAAATGCATTGCGAAGCCATGGCTATTGTTGTTGATTTTAACATCTGTAATAAATGTCGCACGCTTGCACCGCAAGCCTCCGGCTCTGTTCGAACTCTGACTTCATCGTGTCCTGGGTTATTTCAGTGTTATTTCAAAGTTATTTAAGGTTAACGCCACACATGTGTCTGCAAGACAGGCACAGGCAATGGCGCGCGAGACATATTCACGTAAAACAAGGACATTATTGTTGTCCATACGATCGCATTAAACTGGAATGCAGACACACTCTGACATTCATTATATAACACTACTCATCGACAAGCAAACACATCATAGTTACATTATGCTACGCAAATAAGCATAAATGTATCCTTGATATGGATATAATTATATTTAATCATTGTATCATAACTATAAAAGTAAAACCCCAAAATGCTGAAACTAATACAAAGGGAGCCCTAAGACTGGACATTCCAGGATGACGTGAACGGGGGGTGGTAGCCCGGACACAGATAGTCAGCTCTTTCATAATTATGCATCAACTTCAAAACATCTGGGCCACACCCAGAAGTACTGGCCCCATTTTGGTTACCTCAGACTGACAGCACATGCATAATGCATACGAGATCCATACTGGGACAGATGGGTGGAAACAGGGAAAAGTGGACAGGGAGGTGGGGGGTGGGAGAGAGAGAGAGAGAGAGAGAGAGAGAGAGAGAGAGAAAGAGAGAGAGAGAGAGAGAGAGAGAGACTTGCTGGAATTTAATTTCCTGACGGGAGCACGTCAGCGTCGGAGCAGAAATCCACTCTGACACATGATCCTGCAGCTCAGACAGACTTCCTGAGTGTCTCTATTGCTGAACATTGATTTTCAGTGTCTTCTCGAGGAACCATTTAGAACTCTAAGCGGTCAGGTATGATTCTGGTTCAGGTGTTAAATGCTGGTACACAAGAAGACTAAACTATATATATTTTTTGTTGTAATTTATAATCAAAAATGTAATTGTGTCTACAAAATATTACTGCTCTACCAAACATTTTTGGGATCTTTTTCAGAAATGAGTTATTAATGGTAAAAGCACTGCATTTACATAGCACTTTTCTAACCTTCCAGCCACTCAAAGTGCTGTACAGGATAGCCTCACATTCACCCTCTCACATATACATTAATACACCGATGGTGATCGCTACCATGCAAGGTGCGACCAACCAACGGGAGAAGTTAGGGTTAGGTGTCTTGCTCCAGGACAGGAGTTAGCGGGGTTCGAACCAGCGTGGATCACCCCGCTCTACCCACTACGCCACTGCTGCCTCAATACATTATATTCCATACACTGCCATGCTTGATACATTATATTGGATGTTAATAATAGTGCAGTATCAAGTATCTAAAGACTCCATTAGCACACAGTCTAATGCATAATGAGGATTTCTCTAGACCATCTATAAACCACACACAGTAGTCCCCATTAAGCATTTAGGCCTGCTTACCATCTCCTAATGAAATATCTTGTGGTGACAAGCAAGAAAAAACAATTCAAAGCAATAATCTAGTCAGCCGAGGCCAATGGTATTGTCTGGCTTTTGCAAAGACAACAATGTGTTAATTATTCCTCCTGGCTCTAGACTACTTTAAGACTACTGTAGTCTTCTTGCTACAATATAGAAATTTACAGGACCTCGTATTTAAATAAGTAGGCCTATCCATCAAAAACACTTGCACAATGCACAATGGGTGAATCTTCTTTGGATATGGTGTCAAAGTCACTAAGATACAGTCTAGACACAATCAATGGTCAGAGACATCCACAACAACATGTTGTATCACTAGTTTAGGGAAAACAAGTCAATATGTGAGGTCAAGTTTTGGTTAAATGTTTTTTAGCAATGCTCTCTTTCACAACTTGAATGTTAAAAGATCAACTTATGTTAACACCAATGTGCTTACTCTTTAGCTATTACAGTCTTACATTGATGACATGAAATGGTCCTGATGGGAATAAAGCATTTACAACTAAATGTAAAATGTAATAAAGAGGAATAAGCCATGAGCAAAAGCCAAACAATTAGGTTGATTAGCTGATGCTTTTACCCAAAGCGACAAGTATTACATGGAGCAGGTAAAGGTTTAGACATCTTGTTCAACAATGCTTATAGTATTTCAACTCCAGGGCTTGAACCCATGACCTTGCAGCTAGAAAGTAAAGACCCATACCACTAGACTACCTGACCCCTTCCCCAATAAATGTAATATACGTTCTTTTCCTGCTGTATCTCAACACCTAACAAAAGCTCTGTGTCTAAAAATGTCTGTGCTAATAGCTGGTTGACCGAGAGGGACCCCTTCCCGGCACTAGAAGATCGTGCCTATTGTCTAGTCCCAGAATAGGGAGTATTGATCCTAACAGGAGAAGAGGTGCTGAGATCAGACCTGTAACTGATATGCCAAATAACAGTCCAAGGTCAGCGGCTGGAGGCTGGGAGCTGCTCAAACCTATTGTCTCATGTGCACTTCTCCTCTGACCACTGTTTATTTTTACATTCTGCTCATCTAGCCGAAGAATACAATATCCAGAATATAGGCCAAATGTGAGAAAACTGATGAGATTTTGTTTTTAAAGTAGAAAATGTATTATATTCCAGCTATTCTCACATGCACACACACACACACACACACACACAATAAACATACTTCTGTCCATTTTTACTGCCATTATCATTGTAATAGTGTATCTACTCTTTAAATAACCCCATGAACTAAAGACATTATTGATTCTTATAATTTCATGTCACATGACTGGAACTGACCTGTTCCGCATTCATTCATTTACAGTTTCATCCAAAGACACAATTATTTAAGCCTAGTGAAAAAACATCTCTATGTCACATGACTGGAACTGACCTGTTCCGCATTCATTCATTTACAGTTTCATCCAAAGACACAATTATTTAAGCCTAGTGAAAAAACATCTCTGACATGCTCCATCTAAATGTCTCTGACATGCTCCATCTAAATGTCTCTGACATGCTCCATCTAAAACCATAAACAATTAATATAATTGTTTATGTAAATCAGTTGTTGAAATCTGACACCCAACTATAAATGTAGGCATGTTGTGACAGTAAACCAGCCTTAGAACAAGAGATGGGTAGTATGGGCTACAGTTTACCAGCATCAGCAAGAAGACCTAACAAACACTGATTCAAACATCACCTGAAACACCCAACATGATAATAAAATGGCCTAAAATGGTTTAAATCAAATTTAGCTGTCCTCTTGACCTCACAGTTGACAATCAAACATAACACTATGTTGCCCCCATGTGGTCACTGGCAGGAATTACATCCTTTCAATATATGGCACAAGGAGTTACAGTTACAACCTAAACCATGTTGTATGGGCTGTATTAGCCTATAAAACGTAAAATGTCCTGAAAATAGTAGATATGGTTATCCCCTATGATAGGATATAAAAATAAACAGACAAACTGGCAGTGGTAAATGTGCTTTTTGAAAGGCACTGACTATTAGGCACTGACATTATTCCCAGTCAGATTTTCCTAATGTCTAACTGCGCAATGGCAAAATGCATGCTGCTTTTTTCCAAAAAATGTCCATGACATTTTAATAGGTCAATAAATAACACTTTTAAAGAATCCCCAACTAGTGTACTAACAAGGAAAGCAATTAGTATCCAGCAGCTTAGAGCGCAATAAGGATTTTCCAGTAAATGAGTAAGTCATCCATCCGTCCGTCTAGTCATCCTTTAGCTGTGCTTGTTTGTCCATTCCCTTTGGAACAAATCTTATCACAAACCAACCATAGCTATGAAGGACACACGACGATAAACTGTGCTGATGTTGTCGTACCAAGGTAAGCCACAGACGACAAACTGTGCTGATGTTGTCGTACTAAGGTAAGCCACAGCTTGGAAGAGAGTCAAAGATGACAGCACTGCACACATGGGTGCACAACACACCTCCACCTTCTCAGGTGACAGTCCACTTGCTTGTTTTGGCCGACCACTAAACACTTTTAAATACTGATGGGCTCAGGAGGTTTTGGAAGAGAGTTTCTTCATGTTAATGAGAATGGGTGAACAAAATTAGTTTGACTTAAAACTAATAGAGTAGGCTACATTTCACAGATCAATGCTCTAATGCCATAATTCAATTACATAGACCGCACATTGCCTTGAGGAGAATCCATACACACACAAATGTGCTGTCGGTGTGGTCCTATAATTTGTGCCTCCAGCTCAGGACAGGCCCGAAGAGGCTCAACATGGATGTAGCTCCCAGTGTCTTATGACAGGCGGTCATCATTTATAGGTGGGGCAGGACAAGTTATCCTCAGGCCCATTCATAGACACACAGGCAGAACACGATACCTCCTGCACATTTCTTGACACCTGACACCCTCAGACGGTACCAGCGAGATGCCCAGACCTACCAGTGTATTCCCCTTACATAAAAGTGACCCCTTATATACAGTAAGAGGTAAAACATGCGAGACATGATGCTGCTTAAAATGCCATTTGAGCTATTACCGGAGGTTATATGAATAAACAGTTCTTGGTTAACTTCATCAGACAGGTCGGACAAGAGGAGAAAGTACACCAATACAGTGGAAATAAGGCTTACGTGACTCATATTAGGTGTTGCTGAACAAGCTGGAAAATCCCTTTTAAAAAGAACACCAAGGTTTCCTAAATTATACAACCTTTGGGGAAAAGTGTAGGTCAGTGGTTTTCCTTCTGGAAGACACAACCCCCAAAAAGTGATTCAAACAACATATAAAATACAGAAATAATGAAACAAGCATGAACACTATCTAAAATTCTATTTTGAAAACTACATTACATTTTTTAAATAAATAAAAATATTTGGCACCACCCCAAAATCATACTGAACGACACTGAACACACACAAAAAAATGTTTCTTTGGTTTTTTGCTTATTTGTTCGCATTCACTAAATGTTTTTCTCATTAGTTAGCTATTGCTATGGCAGCTGAGCATGCAGTTTCTTTAAAAAGCCCAATAATTGTGATGCCCTTGAAAAATGAGGGTGAAAACAGAGAGAGACTGATGCGGTCGAGGACGCAGGACAAGCAAGTAACACTGATAACGTTTATCAGCCAGCAGGGGTTCTTTTCCCACTGTCACTGCAGAAAAATATGATTCATCTGCTTGCCTGGTGTAAAAAGACCATATTCACTTTGTGAATATGGTCTGTTGGGAAGTGTCCGCAATCGTTTCCTCCTACTTGGCGTAGAGCTCTGGTTCATTTTGAATCTATTGGACAGCGCTAGTCGGGTGGAGCCGGGCTAGTTTTGATATGCAATGTGACCACAAGGTCTCTGTCTCTGTGCATCTTTTCTCTCCATGCCCTTATAAAGGCATAGCCTAATAAGCTTGTTTTATAATAAGCATTTTAATTCAAATGTCATTACATTAAATGTCATATTCTTTTAAAAATGTTAAATTAAAATCTGAAAGAACACACATAACCTCTGATACCACGGTAAACAACACCACTCTGCTTTGTGTTAAACTGTTTTAATCTGCTAAAAAAAAATTGGTATGAAAACAGCATTTGAATGATTGTGTAAATGGTAAGAATATGATTTTGAACTGGTAAATTCTCCTCAGTCTCCACAAGGGGCACACTCCCCTATTTGAAACCTCCCATGTAGGCAGGAGAGCAGAGACCAGTTGCTGATTTCTTGGTTCCAAAATAGAGCTGAGGGCAGTACCTGACACTGACGCATGTGTCACACATGCATGGTTACACTCACTGGCTTTCCGGACCCTGACTGGTCTAACCATAAGCATTACGCCCTAACCTTCGACCCAACCAGGGGTTAAATTGAGTATGGAGCTGTACTGCAGCGTGTGCTGAGAGATTCGTGCAAGTGAACTAAACACTGAAACAGGAGAAAACAAGCCAACTGACACGACAAAGTGACTATTCACAAGGTGTATCTCGGCGTATGATGCGTATTTCAACAGGCTCTCAACAAACAGCAAGTAGAACGAGAAACACTAACCGATAAAGAACAACAGCTAGACAATCCCCTAGTCACACACACAGCTGCACATAATTGATAATTGTGACGTTACAGAAGTGTATAGCTGGGGTGCGTAAGGGGGTGTGGATGGCTGCAGGCCAGTGGTTACTGGTTAGTACACGTAGGGCTGTATTGGGAGAAGCGTTAACTCTGGGAGTGCAAGCTCCCAGAGATCAGCTCCCAGGAGCTGAACTCATCATAATAAGACCACATCACACCATCCATCATGTCCATTTTATTTTTTAATTCTTGAAATAATAGTTATTCGATAGGAGAAACCTAGTTTTGTTGCTGGATTTCTTTTTTTTTTTTGTCACTCTCAGCATCGCTTAGCACAGTTGGCCTATCACGTTATGGAACCCAACAAGGTAGAAAGACAGAGAAGGTCAGCAGAATAGCTTGTAGCAAGAGAACTACTACAGACATCACCATAAAGTATTCCTTTATAAAATGCACACACACACACACACACAATCTCTGATTAGATTAGAACGCATCATCTTATTACACTGCCAGACGAGGTCTTCAGCAACCCTTGCTCATAAGCAATGGAAAGAAAATGTATTATAGAACATAATACAATAAATATCAAGGAGACATCCTGTATTTAATGCCGCTCATGATTTATGGCAAGTGACCGTGGCTTACAGCCAGTGGTTCTCTTGTGATTCTGCTATAGGCCAGTATGATTTTAATACAACAACACTTGAGGAAGCAAAAACTATGACACATCATGTGATTCAATCACAAGTACACAGTGGAAACACAACAGGACAGTGCAAATCACCAAATGGGTATTATTTGGTTATTAATGTGTCCCTATAGTACTGGGATTGAGAAATATTGTGACTTTTCTCACGCTGTTCTCAGACTCCGCTGTGGCCTGAGATCAAATAGATCCCCATGTAATCTTAGCACCAGAACTTCCTCTGTAACCTTACGCCTAACTATTAAAGAAATACTGAACTTCTCTCCTATATACTTCCCACTCCACTTCTTGGCAAGCGAACGTTCTGCAAATAAACTAAACAAACTTACTTAAGTATACTGTTTAATATGATTCAAGGTTTTACCTGATAAGGTTACATCCCTTACATTACATTATATTTTACAGCTATATAATAGCAGTCTTTTTGGATAGCACGCTGAACATTACACCAAATCAAGTATTGATCATAGCATCATTAAGAGAAAGGGAGGATGAAATTACAATTCAAGAGGAATATCTTAGCGCAGATAAATAAATAAAAAATAATAATACATTGAGCCAAACCAAGAGCACAGTGCTGGGTACTCTGTAAGAATCAATCTGGCCTCCACATGAATTTTTGGTTGAAAAATAGCAAACCTTCTACTTAGATCTAGAATCGAGATGCGAGTATTTTTTAAGCAGGTGATGTATTTGAAGCATGCATCCAACTCTGTGTCAAATTTACACGTAAACTACTCTTCATTTCAAACATTTAAACATTTCCAAATGTTTTCTTTTTGTACTGTAGTACAGATTATGTCAGTATGTCTGGGCTCTGTTTCTGATGGTAGAGTAGCAAATTGTGTATATGACCACACGAGGAACCCTGTAACAAGTATTAAAATAGACATTGATAATAACCCAGCACAAAATATTTCAAATGCATTACAGAGAGAGCAGACCCAGTCCTCTACCCATAGCCCACTTTGGCTGTTATAGGAAATAGACGTCATCCAGTTTTCAATGCAATTTAAAGTCACCATCCCATTGACTCACTGTCTGATGCCAAAACACAGCTGAAGACAGATAATAGATCTGGGTTAGTTAATCCAGTCCAAACTGTTTCTAATTACATTTCACACCCAATTCCTGCACTGCAGACCACCTAGGCTATGTTAAAATTAGAACAACATACCAGTCAGTCAGAGACATAAGTTATTCTTATCTGAAAATTTCCTAAATACTAAATTCCATGTTGTAAATATCAACATATTTGTTATGCTCCAAATGGCCATAATTTAGGAAAGTGAATAACCAAAAGCAATGTATTGTACTGTAGTCTGTATACATACTACAGTAGTCTGTATGCATACTACAGTACAATACATTGCTTTTTGTTAAAAGGTAGTAAAGGTTATGGATCAGATTGGATTCCCATATTATTTGTATTGTATGTATTTACAATTATACTCTACTATCCCTGGCGGGGCCACTATCTGTATGTTTTAATGAAATAATAATTTAACAAAATAGCCAGATCACATTAATGTATGCTACATAACATAACAGCCGAGGACCTTAATAACACCTATTAAAAATGTGTCGTTTTTCTCGGGAGACAGCGGGAGTGTTTCCTGGAACATGGAGACCTACACAAAGCTTCTGACACATTGAACACGCTCTCAATATAGCCAGCACACCCACAAGAAGTACATTGTTGGAACCCAATACTAGCCAAGAACACTGTTGATGTAATTTGGTGTGCTTGACTGCTTCATTCTTCTGGTACTTTCTAGCCCCGACCTGTTGCTATAGTAGCAGCACCTAAACGGTTATCACCGACCAGCTAACGGCCACAAGGCCACACCCACTTGAGGTGACACCATTACAGAAAAGTGTCTATGCTCAAGATGCATGGACAAAGAGAAGAATATTAAGTCTTTGTTAATGATTATGATGTCAAAGATTTGGTCGAGCTAGTCAAGCTAAATTGGACAAGTAGACATGTTTGAATATGCTTTCATTTTGAATACGGGTACCGGTAAACAATAGAGTTACATGAATACCGTACGGCACCGTACCCCTGACACATAACGGACAAAATATTATCATAAATAGAGCTCAGGTTAAATTCAACGGATAATCCTTTGTCAGATCATTACACACGCTAAGAAGTGGGGCACGGGTTTGAAGTGTCTTACCATATTTGTTTGGCTCTCTACTATATTCCAGGATTGGCACCACGGCGTTGGGGTCTCGTATTGCCCCTGTCTGCTCCTCGCTCTCCGGCGTAGGGTCACTGAAAACCCCGTCTGTCTGCTTGCCCTCACTGGCGCTTTGGCCAACCGGGACGACGACAAATCTATCGCTCATATCGTACCGTCATTTAGCACACCTTTCTTGGAAAGCTCGTTGGATAACACCGCTTTGGTGGCGCGTCTGGTCTTGACAGGGTCTTCTGCGCCCGAGTTAACAAACGCACATGACAATGTACACAGTATGGGACACGCTGCTGCGGGATTGCTTACACTGAACTTGCCCGCCTGTCCTCTTCGGTGATTGGATGAAAGAGTCACAGCGCGGTGTCAATCAAATGTGAAACACAAAAATCAGAGCAGGAACAAAAAATCTCATGGCCTACATGGTTAATTACCATATTTATATTTAATATACCACATATTTTAGTTAACTTTATAGAAAGTTAACTCATACTTTGCATTCTCGTTTGTGCATGTTTCATGAAAAAATACTATTATTACTTTAACAAATGTAATTTCAGGTTGTACAAAAACGGGTTAACAAAATATATGCTACACATTGATAGGTTACTTTACAGACTTGAAATATAAAAAAATTGTCTAATTGTGTGTGTGTGTGTGTGTGTGTGTGTGTGTGTGTGTGTGTGTGTGTGTGTGTGTGTGTGCGTGTGCGCGCGCTTGTGTGTTGTTATCGCTTTAATTTTGATATACATGATGACACAATTAACACTTACCCTTTAGATCCTGCCTTACATATTTGTAAATAGCTTGTGTAAATATTATAATTAAAAGATAATTTGCCATAGCTATGATGCCATTGTAACTATCATATAAAATTTCCGTTTTCAGTAGACTACTAACGGCTAACCCAATAAAGGAAAAAAATTGTTTTAGTCAGTTGGTTATTTTAAGTTTAAAATCCCCAAAACACATATCTAAGTACACTGACAGTAATAATAAATGAATCAAATTATATAGACCTATCATTCTCTTCCTGTCTGAATGTGTGTGTGTTTCTGCATGATTTGAGGATGTTTCCCTACGGGCTTGGATGCAGTTTATGCAGGGTGTGGGTCTAAACTAACAGGGTTAACCGGGAAAATTGTAATCCACCGCTCACGTTACTAATACTGATCCTCCGCCAACTTTATAACTTCTGTTCTGAAACAGATGCCATGCCATTCAGATTACTGTGTGACGTGACCTAGCCCTTGCATTGCAAGCACAGCTATATCTCCTGTGTGTGTGCGCGCTTGAGTGTGTGTGTGTGTATCTGGACATGCTTGTGTTAAAGAGAGAGAGAGAGAGAGAGAGAGAGAGAGAGAGGGAGGGAGAGAGAGAGAGGTATGTCATAGTGGCATATCATTCTTCACTTTCAATTACTGCATGCTCCAGTGTGTTAAATTAAAACCGCTTAAACGCTAGCACAATTTCCAGGAAAAACGCCTAAAATGTAATACCACAAATAAATTAAGTGCAGTTGCTCAACCATGAGGCCATATGAATACTTCTGGTCTCATTTGATAGGGCAGAATCTATTGAATGTGAATACATTATAAGTAAACTGATTTATATTGCCATTGCAGAGTATATAGAGATGGAAAACAGTTAAAATGTTACATTTCACTTCCGCTTAAAAATCTATTCAATTTTAGAGTAGAAAATCACTTTGGGATAATGCAGTTGCAGCCCCAAACCTCTAGAAAACAAAAGCCCAACATTTGAATATTTCCTGTGCAAAGGTTGATTCTAATAAAGTGAAGCAGAGCAAATAGAGAGAAGTTTTATTAGAGGCATGTCAGGCGGAACCTTTATTTATGCCATCTTAAAAAACTTTTACACATTTTGGCACATTTGAAATATTTCATTTACCAAACTGTACAACTGATTGTGATGCACGTGCACCACGTGCAACACATGCACATATTGCACGTACAATTTTATTTATGAACATATGCACGTTTAGATGCTTGGTGTTAGAATTGTGTTACGTTTAGGTAAAATATACAATTATTAGATTGTAGACGAGATTCTTATCTTGAAGTGGATGTGCAGAATATGTATAGCTTTACTTTTAGCTTGATCAAAAAGCGTGCGTTTAGTGAAATGTGCGCTGCCCCCGTATCTGGGGGCTGTAATTCTCATCTTTATTGTTTCCACCGTGGATTCCATTTAGTTGATAAAAGGCCCAGACATCAGTCAAACTTCTCTCAGTCGCTATGGTAAATCTTTCGACTCATTCTACATGTCACATGAACAAATATCCAAATAACCAAAGAGCCAGATCCTTTGATTTGTTTGAGTCATGTCCCTAGTGGACTGGTGACAGTCACTGTCATGGGTACATGTGTCTCTGTGCATGTCCCTGTGATAAACCAGGCTTCAGGGTGCATGGTCTGCTCTGAGGCATCATGTAAGACCCATTAAAGGCATGTAAGTGATTGTAAGCTAATAGATGTTTTGTCAAATTGACCAAATATCTTCTCGCAGTCTGCTAGCTTATACCGTTCTGAGTGCATGCGGAAATAATCAAGCCGATACTTCAATATCTCTGGCTTCGTAAATAGGAACACAAACAAAGTGGTGCAGACCGCACACAACAACAATATCTGAGCCTTTGCGAGCATTTCCAATTTGTGGGGCGTGGCTTCTGAGGGAGCACCCTATGGCGTTGAAGAGAGAGGTGTTTTTGTTTTGATTTGAGTTAGAATTTAGCAAGCACTCTTGAGAATGACTTACTATAGTCTAAAGCAAGCAACAAAAATGTACTACTCTGCCCCTACCCCTACAGAGCTCTTAAAATGGCACCCTTCTATAACCGTTCACCTATATTTGCAAATTGTTTGCAAAGTTCCATGTTGCTAAGACCATCACCATTGATTTTCACTAATTCTACAATGAGACATTTTCTACAATATGCTGGTATGGCAAGCTCAGCACCAAGGCCAAAACATATTTTTCCACAGTACTGAAAGTCAGCAGTAAAATTCAGCAAAGTAACCTCACTGACCTGTATAACAGATAGATTGTGCTGAAGGCTAATCATTTTTTTATTTTTATTTTTTTCACATAAAACAGATCAATTAACATTTTTCCAGTGACAGCGCAAATCAAAGACGCTGGCTGACAATATATAATCCATATTACTTGATTGTCCTTCATCCTCCATAACATCAATCCATGGCCGGATTAAAAGACAAATTAATTAGAAAACAAAAAAATACTTGTGCTGTATTTGTTATGGTTGTGATTATTGTTATGGTTATGGTTTTTCATCTAAAAAGTAACATACAACAGTAAACTGGTGTTCATTTGCACTAAAGCTAATTTTTAAAGTGGGTAACAGCACAAAGTTTTACAGCCTGCTGAACATAGTGTACTGAAAAATAGTATAAACCAGTAGACAAATGCTGTAATTTGTCATGCAACCATACATTTACCTTGCTAGTTATTTGATAACATTTTCTTTTTATTTATTTTTTTATTTTATTTATCTGCCTCAAAGACAGTTTTTGTGGCATTGCTTTTAAGATGAATGTGAGTGATAAGATACCAGCTCTAACAAAGGCAGCAGGAATGTATTAAACTACAGTATGCTACGATGCTAGCCAGGCCAATAACATAGCCCAATAGGCCTACTGCATTTTCTAATGATTACCAACCATTGACATAATGCATCCATCTATTCATTGTCCAACTTATTAATTAGGGTGACGGTCATTGATAGAATACAAATTTAAAAAATTTAAATCTTTTTTTTTTTTTTTGAGAGGGTCCCTGCTTAGGACCCCCTGGTGGCCACGGGGTCCTAAGCAGTTGCTTCATGGGCCTTGGTGTTCCCAGGTCAGTAATATGGTACTGAATCAGTCCCTCTTTTCTATTCAATGTTTATCAATGGCATCACAATTCAGGAGCAAATTTCTGAAACTCACTCAGTTTATATTTGGTGCATTTTGAGTTATGGGTGCCATTTTTTAACCTGACACGACAGATACAGTATCTGTGTCTGTTACATGGGGAGTCGTCTATTGAAACGGTTTGAAAAGGGCAGGCGCTTTCAAAAAAATACTTGGCAGCTGATTGGACGAACCAACAGTCTGTCGTTATCCACACTTGCAGTAGAAAAGTCGGGAGTGAAAAAACATATTAAAAGAGAAAAGTCTTTGATCTTCTACTAAATTCTACTAAAACTGATGCTGTATTGTATCATCAATGCTACATTAGCCTCTTCAGGACCCGTCATTGTCATTTTCGACAGTTGTTTTCACGTTGCCTTCGTCACCTAAACCACGCCTGTAGCTAACGACACTCATCGGCAACACACTCGGTTGTGTGGTTGTTGTTTGTTTTGTCATGTCAGACTTTTTCAATACAGGGATTTTTTTACGCTTTAAGCCTTTTATCAATCATGTCAGTACGTTTTAATGTCAATTTAAGTTTCGTGATAATCTGGGCTGGGGACGGCCAGCATAAAAAAACAACACCAAAAAAAAGGCTGACATGAAAAAACTAAGAAATTATCAAAACATCAAAACAATGTGCAAACAAAAAGTTTTTTAAATCAACAGCTGATGCTTTTAATTGTTTTCGTACCTGGGGCTCTATATGCAGATATGAGTACTGTTACTGTAGAAGAATGAAAGTAATGGAACAATAATTATTACTATACCCCAATACCAGTTACTAAAATTCATAACAAAACCTTCTGTTTTATTTATATGCAAACATTTACAGCTGATACTAAATACTTACTGTACATTGTGGCTTCCATTAGGTAACAGAATGCAAGCCATTAGTGATGTACGGTTCGCTCACAGTATTTTGTCGTGTATGTGTTTTTTTGTTGTTGTCCCATAGCCCAGGGGAACTGGCAGCGTGAGAGAAATGAGCTGCATATTATCAAGGACATTGGGGATGTGTTGAGCACAGATGAGGTGTTGTTCATAATGAGATCCCCTGGGCCCCGCCATTCATAAGGGGCCAAAAGTGTTGCTGTGTGCTTATGTAAGTTTCTGTATGTGCATGAGCGTGGCTATGAGATAGTCACTCGGTGTGTCTGTGTGTCTGTGTGCACATGTGTGCGCGTGTGTGTGCGTGTGTGCGTGTGTGAGCATTATGTGGGTATTAGCGGCCATGCAATAGACCACTATTCCATCTACGTAAAGCACCTCTCAGTCTCACGCGACCCAAGGAGAACTGGGATAAGTGTTAAGAACTGGATGAATGAATAACCATTATCACCTGCCACTCACAGTAGCACAACTATGACAAGCAACATGTTTGGAAAGGGTTTCAGTTGGATATACCAGGTGCTGTGCTATATATAGCACAACACGCTCTCCGTCAAAAGCAATGTGGGATTAATGTCAGATTAAGGCCGCAACATTTAATATTTTCTATGTAAAGATATTGTGGCGTAACACTCCCTGCACTTTGCTTTCATTTTCATAACTGGTCTGGCCATTCCTGCATGTGTGTGGCCCATATGAAGCATTTATTTTGGTCTGATATGGTGGTGTTTAGTGTGACACCTAGTGGCAGGAAATGTCATATAGAACCGCTTTAAGAGGAATGTTGGGGTTTGGAATTACACAGACCTCAAACCAAATCAGCCCATTTGTCTGGCCCCCTACGCCCCCATATCCCTGAACCCCCCACCTTTTCCCAATCCTGTAGCCAATGCTTCCTTAGTTGCCAGCTGTGAATGCTGACATTCAGGCATGTAACTGTTTCTGTGATTGATGACTCGCCGGCCGATGCCATTCACACTTATATACACATCCAATAGGCTGCGTATTTCAGTGACCGTGCGTCTTTGACACTGCATGATGAAACCAACTAAACCAAACACGTGTTAGTCATATTCTACCACCAAGTAACAATTATCAAGGGCTGTTTTGTGCAGCGTGTCAAATGGCATATGCGTTTGAATGTCCATTTTCACTCGCACGTGAGAGCTACCCAATACCCCGACAACACTTGGAACATGGTGCAGAGAGCTCCTATATCATCCCTTGGGGTGTGTTTCTTTTAATTCATCTCTGTCAGGCCATCTGTCCTTCTGTTAATGTGTGTTACTGACGCACACTTGCCCTGCCCGCTTGCCCACTCATTCACTCACTCACTTATAATGTTTGGTTGGGCTTTTACTGATGAGTGGAGGTTTGAGGAGAGGCAATGCATTATTTTCAGAAGTGGACGAGGGCTGAGATGGTTGGCATGCCAGCGTGGACACACTTGATCATCACACAATATCCGCCTTATTAATTGCGTTATGAAAACTTAAAATGATGTTGGGTCTACTTTTGTTTTTGTTAAATATGGTTCTAGATAAACAGTGTGGGTTATATGAATTACTGGCCGCTGGTCACAACATTGCAACAGCACGGCAGTGTTCCTTGTTTGTGTTGTTTAGTGTGCCCTTGCATATATAGGACTAGTCTTCATTGTTTTATCTGTGAGATTTCTGTTTGTTTTGTGAAAGTTTAAACACATACTGTATAGTGAAATCTTAATGTAATGTGCTTCTGGTCAAATAGCATCAAATGTTGTTGTCCGGTTCTATGGGAGTGTGAAGTCCTTCAGATGCAAGGTGGTAGGCTACAATACATCACAGCTGTCTTTTAATGTTCTCTCACACATTGTTTTTAGCTTCAGATCTGTCTGTCGCACTTGTCTGCTGCACAGCAGTGGAAACGCTGTACCCATTTTGATACTTATTATTACAATATATTCATATGTGTCTGGTAGTTCTCAAACAGGATATGGGGTCTGGATATCACATCATTTATTTAAACATAGACTATGTGACACTTCCATATGAGTCACATTAATGAATTCACACAAAGGTTTTAATTAATGTGTATATATTTTAAACCAAGAAGAGTGACAAGAGGAAAGGAAAAGGGTTGGGTGGCAGAAATAAGGTGAGGCATTTTCCTATATATTTGAAGCAGTTGTCAAGGCCCTTTCTGTCTAAATAGTCTAAGTAGGCAGTTGTGTTTCATCATAAATTTAACAAACTTTAACTTTGAACTTGCAACTAATTTCTAGCATAGTCTATTCACAAGAACAAGATTGGGATAATATTTCTCAATCCACTAGATGGCAATGCACAACCATTGTTAAGCAAACATAGAATTCAAGCACTGGAAATGTTAAAAGAATACATTTATCTGCATGTTATTTGTAATCAGTCCAAATGTTTGTCTGTTTTAGTGAGTTAAATAAACCAATATAACAAAATAGATTGTATGGCAAACTAGATTGTTATGCAAGCTATGTACAAATATTGACATTTTTTATTTAATCTACCAATGTACATTAGGCTCTATTGGCCTAATGGTCTGTATAAAACATTTCTCAGTACAATTGTGTAATAGTATCTCATTACACAATTGAGAATAACCAGGTTTTTTTTAAGATAGTAGGCACCAAGCATTAAGACAAGGTAAGACAAACATTAACTAAAGGGTGATACTTCAACCCCATCATTGCCATGGTATTACCTAAAGGAATGCTATTTATCCCATGAAGACGCTTCTCTAACCTAATAGATTTTCTTGTGCATCCTTATATCATACTACCCTTTGATTTTACTGTTTTCAGTTAAAAGAAGGCACAGAATTGAAACATAGTCTCAGACTGGAAAATTCCTAATAGCGGCAGGGCAGACACATTTTCCCTGCTATCAGTCATTATTTGCCCTTCACACAAACTAGCTTCATTATTTTTAACCTATTTTTCTCATCTTCAGTCATATTCACATTCTCCAAAGTCAAATACAACTGTTTGTATTTGAAACGTAAACCTGAACGTTAATAACCACGAGGTATTATGTCCTGTCAGTGTAGGTTATTACAGCAACTCATGCTAACCATTTTGTATGCACCAAGGTTGCCATGGTTAACAGTACAGACAGGTGGTATCTATTTCTGCGGAAAGATCCGGAATCAGCCTGTTTGCTCAGCAAGGCCCGTTGTCTCACTAGCAACAACATTCCCGCCAATGAGCAGAGCATGCTGGGAGATAGGAGTTTCCCGTGTGGGGGACGGACACCGCATATCCTGCATCCTGGATGCTCGTCACAGCTTAAACCCATCCATGGAGACCCCAAATGAGATTAGGGCAGCTCTTGTTGGGCATGTTGGTGGAGTGGCTCTGACGTGTTGTTGGCATTACAGCATTAAAGTCACACTGATGCATTGACTTTATGATTCGTTTGAAATTATTTTTTATTGACTGCTCATATTGACATACATGTACATGGACAAACCAAAATACCTTTAAAAAAAGAATATAAGGTCAATATTAAACAGCAATCTAGCAATACAGAAATTATTTTGTTTTATAATAATAAACTAAAAACAAAACCAAAATGTGAACAAAGCCTACCAGAAGAGAGCGAGAGAGCAGGACAATGGACAGATGGGAGAGATAAGTGTTTTCTAACTGTGAGTGTATTCACATTCTTCTATAGGTCAGTGGTCCTAACCCTTACTCAATTTGTCAATGCGTGTGTGATTCCCAAATATGTTTTTATTTGGGATTCACACATGCATTGACAAATTGAGTGTGTGATTCCCAAATAAAAACAATTACACTACCGTCTCGCAAGGAGAAAAGAAAATGCCAACTTGAGGGAGGTGCCACCCCAAACATTGTAGTTGCAGGATTGTGGTCCATCACTGTGTTAATTCATTTAATGAATTTCCTATTCATTTAAAAGCTAGACTTCTGCGTAAGTGCCATTGTAGAAGAACGGCTTGTCTGTCACACAGTGACCTATGACCTCGGGTGTCCATCTCTGAATCTTGGGCTTGCCCTCCCGGTCTGGCCGCACGATGATAGTGCTTTTGGATGACAGAGAGGGATCCTCGTCAAAGAAGTTAAAGGGCCGAAGGAAGAAACCCACCGAATTGCCGGGGGTGGCAGTATTGGGGATGTCCTCCGAGTGTGGTATATGTAGGAAGCCAACTGTCACCCAGGCGACTAAGTCCTACAAATAAAGCAAACAAGAAAAGCAAACATTGTGTTAAGGGTTTTACTGTTTTAAGCATGGGAACAATTATTTACTTATACATATAGTGTGTTAACTTAACAACTGTTTTTTACCAAATCAGTATATGTTGGTGCTGTCTTTGACCCTTAGAAAATATTATTAGAAAATATACTTTCACAAGCACAAGTCTTTGTATGTAGGAAATGCAAAGGGTGTACCTGGTTGACAATATCTTCATTGTTGCGAATGTAATCCTCAAAAGAAACCACGGGATTCCAGGGATCGTTCTGAGTGTAAATACTGCTGCTGGTCAACTCACTGTCCTTATGACGTGTCACAGCCAGAGGGTACCTGAGAAAGACATAGAATCGATAGAAATCAATGTATTAATCAATTAAAGTCAGGTGACCTAGCATATGCAAAGGATCAATTAATATTAAGAAAGTAGAGCATGCTCTAATGGTCCATAGCATACCTGTCAGTTCCAGTCAGAACCAATGAGTTCTTGTTTGAATCTAGCTTTCATCTAACATTTATTAAATGCTGTTTGATCTTGTGGTATGGCTAAAGTGATTGTATCCACAAAAATACAATATTGTTGTATGTTCTAATATGTTTGATGCAAAAAAACTACCTGGACCAAGAAATGCCCTTTTCCTCTCGCCATCCTTTTGGAAGGACACTGCTGCCGTGACTATTGAACTGAATACGGTAGCCCTTTTCATGCCCCCACTTGTTCTTATCATTGGGGTTGTAGAAGTTAACGTAACGGGGGAACTTTTTGCCGAAGCGGAAAGCAGCAGAGCGCTCGTCCTTGTGCTGTGTCTTGTGGAGTCTGGACTGGACAATAGTGTGTTCAGGATTCCACGGATTTGTAAAGTTGACATACTTCAGATCTATCGACTCAAAGCTGTTTTCTCGACCTGTACAAAAATAATAGGTAATAAGGTATAAGAAATAAGAAATTATAATGCATACTCACATCAATAGTTTTATTTTTTTTACCTGAGTTAGAGTCAATGTACTTATTTAATCCAGGTCCAGTATAAATTTTGAGTCTACAGTGACAGTGATCTACATTATAGGGTTATGGTCAATCCACCATAAAAGGTGGATTCAATATATTAGTTAAGTTATGACTATTGATCATTGAACTAGAGATACTGTATACAACGGGTTTAATAGTCTGACATACTGTAAATAATTCACTTATTTACAGTACCATGTCTTAACCTTTGTGTGAAAGCTTTGATAAAATCTGTGAAAGCTTTGATAAAATCTCCAATCTATGGTCCGGTTCCAGGCCCTAAAAAGAGAACTTCGTTTTACCACCTCGGCTGGCCGATTGGCAATGCCACCATTACGAGGCATCAAGACTCGCTCATCAAAGTCTCGCCTTTTCTCAGTCTTGGTACCACAGTGGTGGAACGAGCTTTCAGCAACAGTCAGAACTGCA
>JAODUE010038427.1:0-19988 GCA_027564755.1 Amblyopsis hoosieri
CTCTCTCTCTCTCTCTCTCTCTCTCTCTCTCTCTCTCTCTCTCTCTCTCTCTCTCTCACACACACACACGCACACACTGTGTCCATAACTTCACAGCTTCTCAGGTTTTTCTTATTAAACAAACAGTTGCCATCTACCAGCATATCACCACTCCTTGCAGCCTAAAATATGATAAGACACACACACACACACAGACACACACACTCTCGTGCACACGTGCATGCACACAGACAGGCAAATACACAGACACACAACCTGTCAACATGACAAATATATGCCATTGCATAAAGCTGTATAATGGTGCAAAAATGGCCTCTACACAGCCCTGTATTCTCAGAAACACCCACAACATGAAAGTGGCCTGACGTTTGCACACACACACACCCAGCAACACACTTAATGGTTGAAACTGACCTTCAATGCCCTCTTCCCTTCCCCACCTCCCGCCTCCTCCAAGTCTGTCTCTCCTTCACCTCCCTCCTCCAATCATCTCGCATCCACATGCATCCCTTTTATAGTTGCAATTCAATGTGTTTGTTGGCTTGAAAGTAGATGTTGAAAAAGCATGATGATAAACATTTGTACACTGCATTTCCTTCCACCTTTGTACGTGTGTGTACGTGTGTGTGCGTGTGTGCGCGTGTGTGTGTGCGCGTGCGTGTGTGTGTGTGTGCATGTGGGTGGGTGGGTTGCTGCCTATTCAGCCGGCTTGCTCAGACAGAGATTGACTCTGAAATGTCACATTGTCATGTAAATCACATAATGCGGCCTGAAAAATGAATAGCATCACTCAGCCCGACCATTTGTCTGCAGGTCATAGCCTGAAGAAGAAACCGTTTTATCCACGAATCTAGAATGCAGTTTGATATACACACATTTCTAACTTGATATTTTCTTTTTTTTTTTCCTATACTGTATGTATCGCTGTAATAAACAAAAGAAACAGTTTCATTTAAAAACTGGATGGAGGCTTAGCACTGGTTAGGCCTGATGGCTTGATGAATGCGTTGCTTGAATTTTAATTTGCCAGAGAATTGGCCAGGTATGGCTCTGCGTGAAATGAGTTTGTGTATTTGTGTCTTTCTTTGAATGTGAAAAAATTCAATATAACTTGGAACTCTGCCTATACAAAAAATGCATTGTAAACATTACTTGGTACATACAATAACATAAATACATAAATATTTACAGTGAGACGTTGCTATATTTATCAATTTTTGCAGATTCCAAACTTCAAATTATTGCAATACTACAATCTAGTCGTTTTTTAATTCAAACAGCTATTTTTGTTCAGAATTTCTGTAGCTCTATTTCATCATGGTCTGCCCCTTTCTCATTTCAGCAATATTAATTTTAGAAGAACAACATGGAGCAAGATTGTAGTGATGATGTTGTTTATTTATAGGGACTACAGTAGGTTAGTCTGGTTGAGATTAGGCACGTCTTTCAAGGCCATGGCATTAATGGAAATTCAATTGAAAACAGACTAACATTTAAAGCTATTTCAAGGCTCTATGACAATCATACTTGCAACTTCAATAACATTAGTTTTGTTTCATTCTCAAATGTGTGCTAATTTCATAAAAGGTATGGTCAGTCATTCTTTTCGTGCTCAAATCAAAACAGTATCACACGTCAAAATGCATTGTCAAGCAAAGCGTAGTGCTTTGTTGATACGATCAGTGTGACACTTTATTTATGTTCCTATTTACGGAACCAGGGCTGTGTAGAAGTATCAGATTAGTTTTTCAACATGCACAGAGAACGGTAAACTAGCGAAATGCGAGGAGATATTTGTTGACTTTCACAATACATGTATTAGCTTACATTTAGCTTGAAATAGCTGACTTTACCTTTAACTAGAGCGTCAAATCTCTCTGAACGTTATTCACCTTTAAAGCCAGCTGAGGACAATCATGGAGGTATATTGAGAGGTTGCTTGGTGTTTGGTTGGAATCTGACTTATTGACAGGACACAGCTATGTGGTCGATAGGGAGTTCAGACCCAGTGTGCACATGTATGAACCACCTGTTTGGTGTCCCTGCACTCTCTCGCTCTTTCCTTATGTCTCTCTCTTTAGCTCACACACCCCCCGCCCCCTCTCTCTCTCTCTCTCTCTCTCTCTCTCTCTCTCTTTCCTTATGTCTCTCTCTCTAGCTCACATCACTGCCCCCCATCCCCCCGTCCTCTCTCTCTCTCTCTCTCTCTCCCTCTCTCTCTCTCCTAACTGCTCCACACACTCTCTTTTCATTGCACACATCCGGTGTAACTATCTGTCACAGGTTTATAATGGCTTCCCTGGGACAGATATAATTTCACTGGATCACAGCCGTACACACACACACACACACACACGCACACACGCACACACGCACACACACAAGGTGACCAAAGTGACCATGGTCAATGGTCTTCTCAGGCCTCTGCCAAGCCAAAGAGGTTTAAAATACATTCAATACACACAGGGCAAGCATGTGGCCACAGGCCTAAGACACACACACACACACACACACACACACACACACACATACGCATGCATGCACACACACACACAATAAAGAACTTAACGGTTAAAGTTTGCACTGGCGTAATGTTCTACTTAACAGTAGTGCAGTGCTAATCAGAAAGAAAGAGAGAGAGAGAGGAGAGAGAGAGAGAGAGAGAGAGAGAGAGAGAGAGAGAGAGAGAGAGAGAGAGAAAGAAAGTGTGTGTGTGTTAGTGACCACTTGTTGAGAGTGAGTTATAACAGTCTCATTCAGATAAAACTAGGTAAGTGTTGAGGAATGTCAAACACTATAATTAGACAGGAACATGAACAGACCTCAGTTGCATAAGAGGTAGTAGACTCAACTATGTCTGGTATTCTTAAACAAATTGTTATTTTTATAGCAGCTATTCTGTGGCTTACATATTATATATATGAATTCTCATATCAATTCTTCACGTTTTCTTTGTTATCCATTTCAGTTAGAATAGGGCACAACTGCAGTTATAGAAAGATCAAAACTGTAATTAGCATAAAAGACAGACACATTTTAAATACATTAAGTGAAGATGTAGAGATTTGGAAATGGTGACTCAAACCCACACGTGTACATGCAATCAAACACTTATGCACCCAACAGCCTGGCATCCCCATGGGAGAGTCGTGTGGTTTAGCCTCCTTTGTAACTCCCATAGACTGTATATATAAATGGACAAAAAAACCTCTGTGACGTCACCCACAAAGGGTTCTCAATAATGGATTTCAACACTGCGCTGTGCTGACTCTGTGGTCGCCATCTTTGCAGTACCTCCTCAATATAACAGGATAAATGTATGGCTTTATTTTTAACCGATGAGTTATACATAAATTCACCCTCACAACCAATGTTTGAACCAGGCTGTAAACATGCTTATTTTTGCTGTAAATTCAGACATTTTAACATGGTAATCTATGGGGATTGACTCTCTTTTGCAGCCAGCCTCAAGAGGCCATTCAATTAAATGCAGGTTTTGGCACAATTGTATTACTGTAATTTCTCAGCACCGGAGGTTCCCACTTGGTGTTTCCTTCATTCTGCCCCCAGTGGCCATAATCTATATTGCACACTACCCCGCTGATTGTGGTTTATATTATTTTCATAGTCTGCTCGCGCTTTTATTGTTGTTACTGTGGTTTATGCTTCTTAACTGGTTATTATTTATTATGTGAAAAGGCCTTACGTTAAGCGTTCAAGTATAGCGCATATGTGTAAGTGACACATATGCGCTATGTAAGGGTGTAAGTGACCCTTGTATAACAGGGTGACATTTACACAGACACACATCTGCACAATGAGTACATGTATGTGTGTGTGTGCGTGTGTGTGTACCAGTGTACCACAGTGAGAGGACACGCGTTGCGTCTAAAGGAACAGCACGGTGTCAGTAATAACACCTCAGTATAATGGCTGGAAACAATGACATCACACATGCCAGTACTGGAAATGATGGACGAATGGAATAGATTCTGTTCTATTCATCCATCACTTCCAGTACTTCTAAGTGTCATGGTGTTAACAGGCTCCCGCCATGCATTAGCGCTGTATTGCTCCTACAGAGGTATAGCAATGTCAGACAGTCATGCATGGGCACAGCTTGAATCCAATACACCCTGACTCAGTATCGGCATAACTTATTGAACCTGTTCCAGTAGAACACACGTCCCTCCAATAAGCATTTACCGGAACATTATAAACTCCACTGAGTCACTAGAGACGACATAGCAGTTATTAATTCTCTCAGGATGGAACAATATTGTGCTGCTATACTGTGCTATAGCTTTGAAAAGCAAGAACGCGTGATAATTGTTGTTTACTCTCTGCGCTGGGTAAATGAGGGTTGCATGGCGCTCAGCAAGCCAAAAGGCTGGCACTGGTACGATGACCTGGCACGATGCCCGCATCTCCCCATGGCATGCTCTCGCCACAATGAACTGTACACGCTCATTTGCCCATCTGTTCATGATCATTCGCCCCGATTCGGAGCCGTTGTCCTTTCTCTGTTCTCTGTAATTAACAGCAGTTAAGTCTGTTTGTTTATCTCACGAGCGCTCTGTTTCTTTGTCTCTCTGTGTCCTCTTTATTCTCAGAGTGTCAGAGCACAGGGCAGACATTCTACCTGCTCTGGTCAGGTATGCAGTAAAGCAGGCCCTGTGTTCACAGATGACAGTGCATATTCATTACAAGTATAGGCGGATCATATCTTCATTTGTTTTTTATTATATCTTATCTATACTGCTTGTTTTTCAGTATCATTGCTTACATTGTTGTTAGTATGTTTGACTGGCTGTCAAGTACAGTACGGTAACCTGTGTTGACAGTATTTTACTCCACATTTCTCAGACCTGCTACGGTCCCTCCTTTGGAATGTCTCCTCACTCTGTTCCGCTAATGGAAAGGGGGAGAGGCCAGGGGCTTTTGCTGAGTCAGTCAAACAAGACACCATGTGTTTGTGAGGAGGCGACAGATGGAGGAGAGAAGAGGAGAAGAGAGGAAAGAAAGTTTGCGGTGCGGCAGTGGTCAAGGCACGGGCACACAGTCATGCACGTTGACTCATGCACACATGTTCACATACAGACACACACACATGCGCGCGCACGCACACACACACACAATGTTGCTAGAGATTATGTGTCAGCCATTGACACAGCTGTCGTTTCACTCATACAAAAAGGATACATCTTATCTAAAATAATGGAGGTAACACAAAGTCACTTTTCAACTAACATGGTTCACCCTGTCTAGTCAGGTTGAATCTAGCATGACTCAGCAGGTGAGTATTAACCTGAGTACTTTTTTATCAATTAAATGTGCCTGCTAAATGGAATGTTAAACTGCAATGGGGATTTTATAACAGGGTGACTTTAAAAGCTGGTGAATACTTTAATAGTTTACTCTCACAAGTACATTTTTCTCACCAGCCTATAATAACGTGGGCGACAAAACCCTGCACCTATTAATCAATAGCTATCAGCTACAGTGTATCTGTATTGCAGTAAGGCTAAACAAAGTCTCCAGCTAATATAGTTGAATAATACTGGTGAGCTTCAGCGATTTTTGGGGGTGAAGGACAGTATGAAGAGGGTTACCTCTGCAATTGATATTCATAAACACAAAGTCCGCGTGCACGCACATACACACACACATACATACACACAACTTATGACCAAGAGAAATAGCGGTAATAAAATAAAGAGGAAGGAGCAATAAAATTGTGTGTGTGTGTGTGTGCGGTGCTTGAGGGAGAGAGAGAGAGAGAGAGAGAGATGAAGTGCAGCACAGGCAGGAGTAGTGAGTGGGCCCTGTAAGATTTAGAGGAGAAAAGCGTACAGCTTGTCCTTAACACACACACACAAACACGCGCGAGCGTGCACCCTAGATCTCAGTCCAAACAGCTATTAGGACTTGCTCCCTTAACACTTGGGTGTCCAAATCGGTGCCTGATGGACCATCCATCAACCGACCCGGCAGTCTGTTCCTCTGATAGGTCACGAGACAGAGAGCAACAGCGAGACAATGTGCACTGTACACTGACACTGTCTGACACTGTCTGGACACAGTGACACAGGTTTTTCTCTGATAGATACAGGCCTCACTCATAAGTTATTGACTGGATTTAAAGGTGAAGGTGCATGTCCAATATTTTTCAGTTCAAATAAATAATAAAAACAGATAATGCACAAGATCAACGGGGAAACCATGGTGAGCTAGACAAACCCAGGAAACATAATGAGAAATGTTGTTTGTACTAGGTAGAGTGCCTGCTTTAAATGTCTCAAGACTTCACATTCTTAGTGTTTTCATTTTTTCATTCCACTGAAACCTTTCAGAAATCTCAAGCCTTGCTCAAACAACAGCCATGTCTCTTGAGAAATCATTGCCATGATTAGATGGCTAACAGCTGCCCACAGCAACAGATGCCCACACTGAGGATGAGCGCAGAGCTTACGAGAGAGTATGACATCTCTGTCAGAAGATTCATAAACCACCTCAAGGACCCACCAGTGTCCTTAATGGGATTTAATGTATTATGGTTCCAGTCACTGTAACCAGGTCAAATTAGTCTTTCGAAGGTCCATCCACTATAGCAAGAAAACCCCACAGGTGGAAACGCTGCCACTGACATCTTTCCCATCAGAAATTATTTCAAGTGCCACTTGACATTCCCAAAGAGAATATGAATAATACTAAATAATTACTGACTAAATGGAATAGGTTCAGTCCAAAAACTGAAGCCATATGCTTACTAACATTAAGACATCCAACTGGCTAACTCCAATAAGAGTGTGGCCTATCTTGTATTGCAGATACTTCAGCTGCTGGTAATGTAAGCTATTCAGAGTGAACTAAAACGTTTAAAAATAATTACAATACATACAATGTTTGTGAATCACAGAAAACACAATAAGTGAGATCATTTTTGGTGTAGGAGCCAAATCCTGTGTGTCGCTGAAATAACATGAAGGGTATTGTTCTTTGTTATTTGTTGTCTGTACACTGGGTGTTACTGTACTCAGGTGTATAAGAACTGTAGTTGTCAGATGCTTGACCCTATGAAGGGCAAAGGATTTTCTCACAGCTGAAGTGATATATTTTGTTTGTCATGCTGTAAATGAAAACTGGAAAATTGACATTTTCACGCTGGATATAATAAAATATTGTTCTGTATCCCAAAGAAGAGCCTTGATATTCTGTACCGAACACAATATACAGTCAATGGTATCATATACCAAATCAATGCAAAGTCCATTAACCAGGCTGTTAACTACTAGAGTTAGTAGCTAATAACAATTGGTTGAGCTCCTATGTGAGCAAGAGCGAATGATCGACAAAGACATGAAGAATGAGTGAAGTATCTGGTTGATACCCAAAAAATAACAAAAACAAGAGAGAGAAAACAAGTGAATGAAACAAGTCAAAAGAGATCCGGTGAAAGTGGCAGAAAGAGAGAGAGCAATAGCAGGGCACTGATAAATAGGGGAGGTTCCATTGTGAGTGCTGATTGCAGTGTCAGAGCTCTAGCAGTCATTTGTTAATCACCAAGAGAGCTGGCCTTGGAGGTACACTGCTATGCAGCTTGCTTTAAATGCTCTTCTCTTCAGTTTTAGTTTCTCCTTGGTGAGACAGCAGTACATCCTTTTCCGTCCCACTATTACACACTCCCTATTACACCCCCCCCCCCCCCTTCCCCACCCACACAACATACACAAACACACACACACGCACACTATACAGTAGATGGGCAATGGAGAGGATAAATACAATTCAAGTGAAGTGATGTGGTAAGTGCAGCAGTCAATCAAAAGTTAGGCTGCACAGGTGCATTTAATTAAGCCACCAGCAGCAGCAGTCTGCATGACCGCATCTGAAGTGAGTCACAAATGGTTATAGTTGACTTGTTGGGTGTTAATTGAAGTAATGAGAGTTACATTTGATTGAGGTTATGTAACTTACATTTTTCTAGAGATTAAACATAGTGCCATACTGACTGCGCTTGTGGAATAAGCGTTTCCATGTAAAAGCGCAGAACACAAAGAACTTGTGTATGTCGTTGTGTATTTCAGCATCTCATATAATGTCTGTATTATGTTCCATTTAGTAAACATAGGGGTGCGTTCAGTGGGACTGAACGTTTGCTCCATTCAATTAAGCTTTTTACAGAACAAAGCATTTCCTCAAAGACGTTTGCAACCGTAAAGTATTGCTCACTGACGTGCAGCATATTTAAAGTGTAGCTGCATATGTGGAATCTGTTAGGGTGTTTAACATATTTTATTATTTGTCTTCATCACTATTTAATAACTTGCCAATAGCCTACTAATTGTCTCTTTCGTTACCATCTTATTTAATCTTAACTGCATACCAAAATCATTCTGATATGAAATGCATGACATTTAAAATAAGACTACGTTCGTACGTACAACCATTGTGGACATATCCTTCCTAGCATTTGTTCAGGTTTAGCGTGCTAGCACTGACAGTTCTATCATCATCTTGTGCATCGGCAGCCTGTACAGCTGTAGCACAACAATATACAGCAGTAAAACAGAAACAATAGCTTTGTTGTTGTTAGCCATGTGAATGTTGTTCACCCCACAGACTAGCTCCCTGTTTTGTAATCTGGCGTTCAATTCACTGCCATTTGTGTTCATTGGACATGAAGTAAATGCTACATCATGCTGAATGCAGGGATAATGTAGACTTCACAGGGACTACAGGTGTCCATGTTCTGCAAGTACTCCCCCCAGACACATAGTCCAGATAAATACATCCCAAACCGTACTGTTTCAAATGCTTACACTATTGTTAAGGAAAACAGTTGCTCTCACATTTAAATGATAGCACTTGTCAAAATGTCCGTGACCTTATTTGACCTTGATATGATGGTTATTGCAGTTATTGGATTTGATATGTTATTGATGCACTGGTGCGGTTACTGTTCTGGTGTAGTCGGTGATCCACTTTAATATTAATGTAGGTAACATACAAGGAATGTACTGTACAACGTCTCCCCTATGTATCAAATTGGTTCAATAAATTCAATTCAATAAATCCCAGGGCACCAAGATCACTTATTAACTGATATGAACCTTGCATGCACATAACAGCTAAATGTCACATCTGCAGGTTGCTCTTATGGAGATTAATTATTACTATGAAAGCAAATTTAATTTGACTTTAGCTCTGTTGGAGATAGGCTAGACCTCACTCCAATTTTCATTCTGTCTTTTCAAAGATGTGAAGGATAAAGTGTGTTTCTGTGTGTGGGTACCAGGTATGAATAGGACATGTAGGTATAGGGCAGGATAGGTTAGATCAGGGGTTCCCAAACCTTTTGTGCCAAGACCCACCTAGAGAGGACTAATCTATTAGAGACCCATAACGTCATTTTCAAAAAGCTATCCATTTTAGCTAATGCCACCTGTGTGTACACCAAATATATTTCAGCAGATCGCTCCAGAATATATGGTGTGCACGTGGCTAGGATTTCATCCAATCAGGAACAAGTAGGCTGTATTGCCATTGTAACGTCCGTGGACTTCACCCATGTCCCCAGCGCTCCCCAGTCTCACACGTTGATTATTTATTGTTTGCACCTGTGTGTTCTGTGGGGGTATATAGGTTGGGGTTTCTTTTGGTTTGTTGTCCGTATTTGTTTTACTGTTCGTGGTGAGTGAGGCTTCTCCTTAGTTCGACATAAACCTGTGCCTGGTTCCTGCCCTTCGCTCGCAATGTTACAGCCACAACCTTACTCACGACCAATGAGAAGAACCACACGATGGTAAAACGTGGAAGCCTTTCATTGATATTCTTCATTCATTCAATGGCTGCTTGCAATTTTTGCAACCCACTTTGCACATTGACCCACCTGTTAGAAAACCGCCGGGTTAGATGTTAAGGTGACTCCAAAGCTCTTATTCCCTACATGCCCATTCTAAGTAAGATGCCTAACCCCTTCCTGCTGCTTAATAATGTACTCACTCACTGTAAATCACTTTGGATAAAAGCATCTGTTCAAATTGCAATTACAGTGAACTTGGAAGGGTCAACAACAGATTGAAAATACACCTTTATTCACCATAAAGTCAGATAAGTGCACATTGGCACAATGACCTTAGCCCCACGGCCGCAGCACCATGGCTCGTTTATTTTCTACAGATCATTAAGGAAAGCTTCTGTGTGCCTCGACTATACAGTAGGATGGACAATGGGATTATTGATGAACGCTACTTCTATTCTGCAGTCTGCTGATGTCTACAGCCTTATTTAACAGGGGCACAGCAAAGGCATGGGTACACGCGCGCACACACACACATACACACAGTACTGTAAGCTTTTCCTCTTCCTACGCAAACACACACACACACACACACACAAGCACTTTGTTTCCCAGAGGGTCAAGCTCCATGAGGACAGGATAAAAAAGAAAAAATATTTTTGTTCATAACTTCCCACTCTGCTCTTTAGCCCTCTTTGTCCATTTGTTCTGCTGACGTTTTCTCTCCCTCGACCAGCAGCCTATCCCACGGGAATGCATGTCCATTTCTCTATCTCTTCGGTATATCAGCCTCTCTCTAGCTATCCTGCTCCACCTCTGGCAGTCTTTATCTTATCTACCGTCTTTCTTTTCACATGCTAAGACCTCCTTTCAGGGGCAAGACTGAGTGTGTGTGTGTGCGTGAGCAGCTATAACGAAAGCTAACTTTTCTCCTTTTCGTACGGTCATCCCCCTGTGTTTTATTTGAGTCCCTTTTGCTCTCTCGTACCTGCTGTCACTCTCTCAGGACCCCCTTTCATCTACCCTGCCCCTCCCTCCCCGCACACGTATTTGCTGGCGTTCACCTTTCGTCCTCATTTCCAACCGCCGCTCCTACTTTCATCTGACCTGTTTTATGTCAGACTCAGAAGTGATGATTGGGCTGGGTAAGTCATTTGCCGCTAGCTTGTGTCAAGTGTTTATGTGGGACAACGGTGGCGCTGAGGTCAGCGGCATGGGGGCATTTCTTAGAACATCGTCACGCTCAGCAACACAGCCCGGCTCAGTAGCGAGGGAACTGGAAGAGGAAAGGGTAACGTGAACATTGTTCACGTTTCAGACGTACGTTCCTCTGCTATTTGCATTCAAAGTGGGGCGAGAGGGGGAACTTCTTTTATTTAATTTAAAATAAATTATTATTTATTACTAATTTGTTTTTAAGCACATATTATTGTCCTCAATTACTTTTTGTGGGCCAAACATGGGTCAAAAAAGGTTGAGAAGTGCTCATTTAAAGTTATGTGAGTGATGAACATGCAGTACAGGTGTGTGGTGTAACAGTGTTGTTCGCATGTTGTTTAATTTCATGGGAATACACGAGGTGTAATCTGTGGTCGGTTTTAAAAGAGATTCTGCCGGTTGCCAGGTCTTTTTCTTCTCACCTCACGTCTCGGGGGACCCCGTGTGCATGTGTGCGTGCACGCATGGTCTCACTGTATGTGTGCATCTGCAGGTCTGTGTATTTGTGTGAGCAAGTGAGTGGGATTGTGTGCTTCTGTGTTGTTTACCTAATCCCCGACAGCATGCCGTGCAAACCTTCTGCCTCTAAATAGGCAAGGGTCTGTTTTATGAGCCCTAAACAACCAATGCACAGGCCAGATGGTGCACTTATCAGCCACCATTTCTTTGTGTGTGTGTGTGCGTGTGTGTGTGTGCGTGGTAGTGAAAGAGGGTTGGGGGTAAGGTCATGGGGGAGATGGCAAGGAGTAGTAAATATTTGTCAAAAGGAAAAGAGGCAGCTGGCCGTCTATGGGACTTTAGGTTAAAGAGCAATCTAAAACATACACGCACACACACACACACGCACACACATCATTTATTTGATGTGTTGTTTGTTGGAGGGAGCGCAGTATGAAGGAGACAAATGGCGATGATCAAAACATTATGGTTGAATCTTTCTTTTTTCTCATCATGTGTCCCTTTTGATTGCGGTTAGGAAGAGCAGAAACCCTGTTGGATTGTCCCCAGTCCCTTCACAAGGTATCTGTATAGGCTAGAGGCAGAGCAACTGTAATAATCCAGTGCAACTCTAGCGTTTCAATCTCTAATTTTCCGATATGTTCACAGTTGGCAAGAAGCACACACATTATTTCTGGTCTTTGCAAAGTGAGAGCACCTTCATATGCTCTTAACGATAGCTCTAAACAGCATTGGTTTGTGAGCTTCTCTTGATAAAACCAGGGCTACCGCTAATATGAATGAGGTGAACCCTTGTGTGTGTATGCGCTGAGTCAATATTCCTATAGAGATAAGGTAGAAGATATTATAGCAATGTCTGTTTTCACAACAAAAACAACACCCTCTTAAACAGTGTAAACACACTAGAACTACAAGGACCCTCACTCTGCCTCCCACAACTGTAGAAGGAGTCTTGTGGGGGAAACATGTTCCATGGTTGCCATGGGAAACCACTGACATCCAAGTCAGATTATCTCACCGCTTACTTGCTGCCCTTTGATCAACTTCAGAGCTACACTGGATGCGAGGCAACGCAATGAGGCCCTATCACCATGGCAATTGAACATGCTGGACCATGGCCAACCCTCAGGTGATCATCAGTTCACACTACCATGGCAACAGCCCCTGTTTTCTATAGGTTACTTAAACAGTATGGCTCAAAAAATAATAAATAATAATATAAAGAAAATATTACTTCTATGACTAAAAGCCCAAACCCAACTTAAATCTACATGCTCTTCTGAATGATTTGCCTGCTCAGTTATACTTTCGACAAACTTAATTAAGTTGCTTTGGATGAAATATTTTGCTTAAAAATGTTAATAAAAAATATTCTACAGACACCAAACTCGTTTGGAGTGTGACTCTCCATTGGCACAACTGTTAAAACCTAGAGATGCTGTGGTACTTGGCAATGATTTTCTATTGTATAATAATCTTAAATGAGTAATGAACAACAGCTCCACTTAGTGACCAAGTGAAGATAGTTCAGCTATTGGCTGCTATTATACAGTATCTCATTCAAACCTTTCTCAAAGAGGAAGCCGTGGAAGACTAACATGACATGATGTTGGCTCCATCTAGTGGCGATTAACAGAAACAAAATAAGAAATCTAGAATAAATATCTGCCATTTTTATTTGACATAACCTAACCTACTGTTCATGTAAGATATAATCTTCAGGAAGGAAGAATGTGAAGCCTTCATTAACTGAAAACTGAAAATAAATATGTATATTATTATATCTATGAATAAACATTTAACATAATATAATTATATACAATTAAGTGGATTCTTTGCATGTCCTCTGTCGGCACTGCATGTCAAGGAAAAGGAGAAGGAAGAGAAACACCCCCGCCCCCAGCGTACGAGGTGCGACATCTCACTTCTGCCTGCTAATCTGTTTTCAATCATCTGTGCCTTGGTTTCTCTACCTCTTTCTCACGCCCTATAACACCAAACCACCCTGACAGATACACGCAGCCTTTCAACATGGCACCTCTTGCCATTCCTGGGCCAGAACTGAACTGAACACTGAGCGGTCTCCTCCGGGTTGACTATGCACTTTACCAGAGATACACAGTGTATCCCTGTGCATGTGCATGTGGGGGTGGGGAAGAAAGATAAGAAAACCTCTGGGGCTTTATAGTCACCTATACTGTACAGTGACACCTGTAGCCAGCAACAAGAGCTGCAGGCAAACTCACTCAACAGCTCAACACAAGCAATATTATCTTCACTCCTGATGGCCTGCCAAGGAGGAAGAATAGTAGGTGTGTGTGTGCGTGTGTGTCCACAGCATACATTTTACATTAGACCTGACTTTCTCTTCTTATCTTCTTATTCCTCTGGGCTACTTATGTACTGAAGATGTCACTGCTCACCTTTCCCCCTGTGAGGTAGCTAATATGTGAGATAACACACCACCTATCAGATAGACATGAGTACAGCATAATAAAGCCGCAGCCTGGTTATAAATTCTAGCCTACATCTTTAATAGCCAGCTAAAGTCAATATAAAACCACCGGCTTTCCAGCCTTTGTTTGTGTTCACAGTTCGCCGTCATTCCCTGCCATATAAAAGGAAACTGGGAGGGGGATTAAATGCCAGGTCCTAAAAATAGCAGTGGCCCATTTAAGGCTTTTCCATGATGCTAGTGTTTAAAGGGCCATTTGAAAAATAGCTTGCGACCGTTAAATAAACAACGCTGTTTGGGTTCAACACAAGGTCACACTCAACTACTCCCACAACTGATAACACGAGAATGTAACAAACCACTCCCTGACCTGAAAACACATGAAAAATTGATATGTGATTAAAGGCAAAAAGGACTAAAAATTACACAATTTTGTCCTGCATAAACTAAAATCTGACTGTGCCTGGTCTTTTTATAAGAAATTACTAAAACTATAATAGCAAATCACAGTTTTTTCCAGTACGACAGAAAATAATTTGCATCAAAAACAAAATGCAAAACCAGGTGCTCCTGGACGTAAGTAAGCTATCAATGCATCACTGGAGCACCCTTGGACCTAAGCCGCTGTATTGTTTGAACAGAACAGAACACAGGACGAGCAGAGCAGAGAAGGAAAGAGGGTCTGAGGGGTTTAAATAATGTCTGACAAGCAGCAGCTGGATGTGACACACGCACACGTACACACGCACATCTAAGCAGTACAACACAAACATGCTCAATAGAAGACAGATGAGGGAGACAGGGAGAGAGAGAGCACCTGGCTAGAGAAAGAAAGGCTGGCAGGTCAGCGATTTTAAATATAATACTTTTTTTGTGAATTTCAGCAAATGGTATGCTAGTTTTCCATTCTGTCTGTGTGCTGAAAAAATAAGATGGTGTTTCTACACTACCCTGAATCTTTTTTTGGGAACACAAACAAAGTAGTGCAGAGAGACTGCACCACACAACAATACTAGATATGCCAATGAGCTTCCAATGTGTGGGGCGGAGCTTCTGAGGGAGCACCCTATGATGGTAGAGTTGTTAAATATCAACAAGCATATCCAGAATGATGTATAAACGTTGGCCCCGCTACACTTAAATAATAAATCAAACAGAGAAAGATGCAAAAATCTAACCGACTAGATCTCACGCACGCATATTTGACCAGCATTTACACAGTTCAGTATAATATGAGAGAGGTGATATCATTAACTTTGTATTTGTTAGACAGGCGTATTCATAAATTATTAATATATGGCTATATAGGGGTATATGACTTTGTGCCATTATGCATGCAATACCAATGCTTTGTGGGCCACACACACGCCAACAGTATTAACCTGCGCACGCGGCTGGCCTGGGCATGAAAACAAAGAACAGAGCTCGGATTACAACACACACAGATTGACATTTCATTCTTCTTAGGTCAAAATTACTGCTCTATCTTCACATTGAAAATAGTTATCTACTGTTATATTTATGTTTAGAATGTTGTATTTATCCCCTTTAAAGACAAGAAACCAGTTTAAAAGCTTCTTGGAATGCTGCGATTTCGCATATGAAAGCAACAAAGTTTCACATCCTATTCAGAAACAATAGATATAACTTGAAACAAAGGAAGACAATCTTGATTCAATCTTTCACCCCACAGTCTAACACATCCTGAATCACTGACTAAGTTATCTGCAACCTGTTTGCAAAGCAATAACTAGGCTTGACAAGAGTAAACCATGTGATGCTAATCACGCCACTAACCTACAGCCAAACAGGCAGACGGCAGCTACTCACCACAGCCTGCGAGGCATATTAAATACACTGTGTAAACCCCTCTTCTCGCTGTTGCTCCTCTCCTCTCCCTGTGCTCCTTCTAACCTTGACTATCTCGTATCCCTCCTCTCTCTCTCTCTCTCTCTCTCTCTCTCTCTCTCTCTCTCTCTCTCTCCCTCTCTCTCCTTTGTGTTTATTCTCTAATAGTATTCATTCCCCACCACTTGAGGACCGAGCTCGCAGGTGCGATTATGCAGCTATTAATGAGATGTGTTGCCGTGAGCTCGGTGAACGAGTTCACTTTGTAGTGGCCGACGAGCAAAGCCGACCAGGAGGATCGGGTACGACTGATTGATGGACGGTATAGAAGAGGGGAGGGTCACGGGGGGAGGAGGGAGAGTGAGGGAGAAAGGACACTTAGCACGGCATGGAGAGGATAGTGCAGAACAAGCAGAGGGCAACAAACTAAACAAAAACAAAAACACCCGCTGTGCAGGCACCCGCTCTGAAGCAAGCAATCCGTTACCAGTGTATTTTCCATACTCCCATCCTTCTCTCTAAAGCAACGCGTACAGCACAGAGACTAATAGTAAGACATCTTAGTCATCCATTATCTCCCTGACAACAAGCAGCCACAAACGCTTGAGAGGCCAAAGCGTTTAAATATAATACATGAATGTCAAATGACATAAATGTGGTGTAATATGAAACAATTTGTTTCTGAATGTGTTGGTGTACCGACGCTAGCAGGTCAGCTCACACAGAACACACAAAGTGAGTGAAATAACCAGGAACAAAGTAATGTGAGACAAAGCCCCCGTTGTTTCACATTACCTCTAATGTGCCCTACTCTCTCATCTATCCATTTAGGTGTTGTTCTAAAATGCCTAGAATTCCTTGTCTCCTTATATCTCACATCCAAGAGATGAGAGAAATTAAGCTAATATCTCTCTCTTATCTGTCTCCCGTATCCTAAAACATCAGCGAACATTGGCTGCTACAGTGCTCATAGAGTATACAGTAACTCCATATACACGGTGCAGTTTCACACGCTCTCTCTCTATCTATGACATATCACCGCATACACACAGTGACAGTCTATATGCAGTTTATGAAGCATTCACCTCCATTGCATTATTGTAATCTGTATACATGTATTATACAGCAGGGGTATGCTGTGTGGAGATCTCTTTATCTCTTTATACACAGTATTATATGAAGCCCGTAGCACATCTGCATTTAGACCAGTGAGTGAAAAAAGGGCAAAAGATCTCTCTCTCCCTTTCATTCCCTCTATCCCTGGGGAGCGTGTTGCAGTTCTGACCTTACATCCCATTGGTTTTCCCAAAAGTGCATTGCGTGCACGAACACACACACACACACACATAGTGCACGTAAGCATGCACACAATCAAGTCTTTTGATTGTGAACTCCTCTCTCTCTCTCTCTCTCTCTCTCTCTCTCTCTCTCTCTCTCTCTCTCTCTCTCTCTCTCTCTCACACACACACACACAGAGTACACACCTACAGTAAACACCTCCTAGTACTAGGGAAGGGGAACAGCAGACCCAGGAGTCACGACTCACTCATCCATATTCAGAACCACTTCAGAGCAGACAACCTAATAACACCTGGACAGGGGACGTCTCACGTTGTCTATGTGTGTTTATCTGCATGTGTGTGTGTGTGTGTGTCAGTGCATGTGCCTATTCATCAAGGAGCTGTGCTTTAGTCTGTGTGAATTAGAGTAGCGGTGTGTGTTTATGTGTGTGTGTGTGTGTGTGGTGGGGACCAGGAGAAGAACATCACACACTTAGGGGGCATGTGTCTCTATTCTTCACATTCTACCTATCCTTTGTAAAGCAGGGATTGCACAGTGTTTGGAGGCAAGGTGTTACAGTAATTGGCTCAGGTATCAGCATTATACAGTATGTATACTGAAATACCCTGGGCAAAAACAGGAAGTATTACAGGACATACAAAACAACGTAATGATACCAGACCGTACACACTTCAAAGTGAGAACAGGGAACAAAGATACATACTTCCCTTTAAAGTCAGTAAATGCAGGTTTATACCTGCATTATACCTGCTAGATAATGATCCAAGAGAGTTCCTAAATTGACTTCAGAGTCTCAATCATGCTACCCCATTTAGCTAGAACACAGTTTCACATCAACATCTTGCAATCCACGGGATAGGGATGGAGACAAATACAAATACATTATTCAAATTAGCACAAATAGCGTGTTTTTCCAAATATTGATTATTTCAAACAAATCTATTAAAAAAATGTTGTATTCTGGAAGAAAAGAGAAAGCCTAGTTTCAAGCAGCTGGCATGCAGTAGTGAGCGCGGAGGCCGGTGGATGTTTGTGCCGCGCCTGCTTTGCTGACGTGACAACTACGAGTAGAAGTCACTACAAGTGAATTGAATAGAGCCGCGCTGAGCGCAGCCGGATTATAGTCAAAATGCACAAACATTGCTACGCCTGTGACACACTCGCAGATATCACACTGGAGAAATGCACTGCAAACTAGCAATACTGCACACTGTGCTTTAAATAGCTCTAATATCTGGTGCGATAGAGCTGTAGGCGAGTTGCAAGCGCTCCCACAAGCGGGTGTATACACATTTGGCATTGGCACGACGCCCCCCCTACCCCCCCACCCCTTTCCCCCCATTGTCCAGGATCGTTACGCTAATTTTCACTTTTGTACAAATACAAATACAAATAGTGGGCTCTCTGCACATCCCTATGTGAGCATTGAGGAAATACAGTATGTTAGATGTATAGGTCCATGCAGGAATGGCATATGCACAGAATAACAAGGGACACAACTGTCTGACGTCAAGATAAATGTATTATATCTACTCATTAATCTCTCTTTTATATAAGCCCTTCATAGGCATAGGTGGCTGTCTCACTTCTTTTTTAACCCTTTTCTCTCCTGCTATAATGACACACCCGCCACAGATAAAAAATAGAAAACAATGCATGAAACAGAATCCAAGAGAATAAAGGCACATACAGTACCTGTACAGTATGTATTTATTCTCTTTATTTCAACTTCAAATGTGAATAAAAACATAACATGTTAGCTAAAGGCTGTGACGTCATCCACCAATTTATACAAAGGATCTGACAAACATCCTACCTGGATTTTAGTGCTGCCAAAGTGGATTTGTCAATCCTGAAAAGAGAGATAAAGGGAGAGATAAAAGGGAAAGTATTATTGAATATTTCTTTACAATTTAGAGTGTGCTCAGTTCAGAGTGCAGAGAAAGAAAAAAGCAACATGTAAGAGATTCAATTCCCACATGTTTACAACTTAGTGTTATCCATTGTGGCAAACTGTTTTGGGGTACAAGTACTGTGTTTCAGGCCATGCATGGTACATATAGCTGTTTGGGCGCTGCGTATACGTCAGCCTCCACAGCAAAATGCCGTTGGTGCCTTCCATTTTTGCTTCCATTGAAATGCATTATTGCTCTATATTGTTAATATTGCAATATCTTTGTTCATATTATTTTCGATGCTAAGACTAAACCAAAAGATATGGGGCCTTATATAATTGAATAGTCTCTTATGTATGTCATGCACTATGTTATACTATGTCACGTTAATATAGATAAATACTACAAGGCGGAGGGGGGGGAGGTTGTTAGGACGATCCTAGGATATCATAAGGTGGCCTATTCTTCATTTATTACAACTGAACAACTATTATTATTATTATTATTATTATTATTATTATTATATACAAATACTTGTAAGTCCTTTCATAGAGCCCGACAGCATCACTGCACATGCACGTACACACACACACACACACACACACACACACATACAGATAATGTACACTGATAAAAATATGTCCGATTATTCTATTTATAGCCCCATAGTGTCCCAACAAGTATTATGTTGCCACGGTAATACACGGTGATCAACATACAGCATGTAACACCGTCTGCACCAATGTGTGTTACTGTTTTTGATAATGCTTCTTTGTGTCAGATATGCTATACAGTAATTTTTTCGTTTTTGTTTATTGTGGTGACTGTTTTACTTATAGAAAATCCTACAATATACACTCAGTGTATGTGCAATGGTTAACATTTAGAGATATTATATCAGTAACATGCTTTTTACACACTATTATTTTTTGTGTTTTGATATGCATTGAATTTCAGAGCAGATTCATTTAAAAATGCATATGCTACAGTCAATGCAAATAACCGGATT